>LJIJ01002616.1:0-25241 GCA_001718145.1 Orchesella cincta
GAATTTGCGGATATCTGATATTTAAAAACTATATTGAGCTATTGATTCGGGTTTGCCCTTTGCATTTAATACCACATTAAATTGAATTTGTACGAAAGTTTAAAAGCGGCATTAATTCTCAAACATACATAAAAATGTATTACAGTTTTATATGTTAAAGCTATGTGTCTACAAGGGAACTAAGGTAAGCATCAGTGGCCAATTTCTTGAATTTGTTTTAATCAATCAGAAATGATGTCGATAATCATTGTGAAAATATCAGCTGCTGTGATGCAGTTCCACCTGGGGTGGGGGCACGATGAAATCTGCCCGCCAACGCGCACAGTTAATACAGTGTAGCTCTTTGTTGCTTCAAGCATGCGTGCTCCGCATGCATGTTTTCACTCACTGTGGTATCACATACAGTTTTGCAAATTGGTCAAGAACTATTTATTTTACCCATTATGTTGTCTGCTAACTCCAGTTCTGCCCAAGTTAAAGACAAACGTTTACATCACCCGATCTTGCAGCAAATTTACTACGTTAATGGGATTAATGGTACTCATGTTTACTTTTGAACAAGAAAGATAAGCATTTGATGGATCGTTTATTTTTACTAAAAACAAAATTTTTTGAGCCAACACTGATAACTGTATTAATTGAAAATAAATTCACCCACATTTACTGCGTATTAAAATCACTCCAGTTCTCCAAGTTGTTAGAAAAATGCATCCTCTTTTTTGTTTACAACGAATATTTTGCTTCTAAAAAAAGCACTCAAATTTAGTGCATGCTTGTAAACAGGTGAAAACATCCTGAAAAGTAAATGCATAGACAGTGAGTGAAAACATGCATGCGGAGCTACACTGTATTACCAGTGCGCGTTGGCGGGCAGATTTCATCGTGCCCCACCTCAAGGTGGAACTGCATCACAGCACTTATATTTGCACAAAGATTATTGACATCATTTCTGATTGATTAAAACAAATTCAAGAAAATCGGCCACTGATGCTTACCTTACGTCCCTTGTTAGCTAAACTAAAACGGGTATGATTTTTATTTTCAGTTTATTGAATTTCGATGATCATGCTTTCTATATTAACATCGTCACTTAGGGGCCGTCCATTTCAAACGTAACGCTAAAATTGGCAATTTTCAGGGCACCCACCCACCCTTGTAACGCTTGTGTCACGCTAGCCTGAACCCACCCACCCACTTCCGTCACGTAACGCTATAATGTTCATATACGAATATGTGAACACATACTATACCTGCAGGTATTTATCCTAAACCCAATGTAGGCTTCCTAAACACTACATTGCATGCATGATATTTAACGACGGAATCATTTATTGTTACTTAAATATATGAAACTACTAATAAATTTCTGTGACATTCTATTGGACTTTGGACATCAAATAAATTCAATTTAGAATATCAACAACAGAGAGACAGAGATTCAACAGAGGTATTTACAACATAAGTAAAACGGCTTAACATTCAATCCAAAAACGTTTAAATTTATTATAAAAAAGATGATACAATCATTGAATTAGTAAACATTTGCGTTACGCAAAGAAATGAATCACTTCCCATTTCACATGCAATTTTTATATCAAAGCACATTATTTAATTACCTTATGAAACATTTAAATATCATTCGAAACTATATGATATTCGAGAGTTACAGTAAAGTGTGAGCTAATCGAAAATGGTGAACCGTGTGGGGAATAATTTATGACACTACGCTGATTAGTAATTTTGCAGATTTATCAAACCGTCACGCTGAGCTCTAACCACCACCCACCCTTGTCACGCTCCGTAACGCTAACCTCGGACCCACCCACCCACCATACCACCGTTATGTTTGAAATGGACGGCCCTTACGAGCTATCAAATTCATTTTTAAATTGATTTTTGGAGAAATCCACTTTAAACTTTTTTGCATATAAGTTGAACATTAGAGATGTTTGTTCGGATATTCAAAAGGTGTTGGAAGAAAGTAACCTCGCATATTGTCAACAGTTATGTTATGATTAGCAGATATGTAGTATGGACGTAGCAACGATATCGAACCACATATAAGTAGTGGAGTTTGTAAGCACCTAAATTTAAAATACATTGTACTTCTTTTTAGCAATCCAAATCTCAAACGTTCATATTTTAGTGGTGACAAATACAAATAAAATTTTTAACTAATCCATAAGGGAGGAGTTGCTATTGCTTGAAGTATTTGCAACAATAGATTACATAAACTGCTGCTTGATAGAAACCTACAAAACCGACTCACATCTAGTAGGGGTTTACATGGGAGTGGTGTGACGGACAAACAAACGAAAAAGTTAACATAATTTTTAAAAAACTACTGCTACATAAAATAAGGAAATACTTTCCGCTTAAAATGACCTAATATATTTTCAACTTTAAGCTCCAATAGAAATTGTGTATTTTTATTAGAAATATGTAAGTTGGAACAATTTTTGCCAAATACTTTGAGCCAAATGTAAAAGGATGTAGTTTATTTAATGCGAGTAGGTTTTTGTCAAAACATTTTTCGTTCAAGGTACTTCCGGTAAAGTATTCGGTCAAATGCCATGCAAAGCTGCGAAACTTCGGCTGATAGGAATAGAGTGAAGTGATTGCAAATTTTAAAAGTGCATACAAAGACAGCTTTGTGTGTGTATTTCTACAAAGCCAGCAACTGGTACAAATATTTCTTTTAAAATTTGCAATCACTTCACTCTATTCCTATCAGCCGAAGTTTCTCAGCTTTGCATGGCATTTGACCGAATACTTTACCGAAGTACCTTAAACGAAAATGTTTTGACAAAAACCTACTCGCATTAAATAAACTACATCCTTTTACATTTGCTCAAGTATTGGCAAAAATTGTTCCAACTTACATATTTCTAATAAAAAATACACATTTCTATTGGAGCTTAAAGTTGAAAATATATTAGGTCATTTTAAGCGGAAAGTATTTCCTTATTTTATGTAGCAGTAGTTTTTTAAAAATTATGTTAACTTTTTCGTTTGTTTGTCCGTTCCCATGTAAACCCCTACTAGATGTGAGTCGTTTGTAGGTTTCTATCAAGCAGCAGTTTATGTAATCTATTGTTGCAAATACTTCAAGCAATAGCAACTCCTCCCTTATGGATTAGTTAAAAATTTTATTTGTATTTGTCACCACTAAAATATGAACGTTTGAGATTGGATTGCTAAAAAAGAAGTACAATGTATTTTAAATTTAGGTGCTTACAAACTCCACGTACTTATATGTGGTTCGATATCGTTGCTACGTCCATACTACATATCTGCTAATCATAACATAACTGTTGACATATGCGAGTTACTTTCTTCCAACACCCCTTTTGAATATCCGAACAAACATCTCTAATGTTCAACTTAATATGCAAAAAAGTTTAAAGTGGTTTCTCAAAAAATCAATTAAAAAATGAATTTGATAGCTCGTAAGGGGCCGTCCATTCAAACATAACGGTGGTATGGTGGGTGGTGGGTCCGAGGTTAGCGTTACGGAACGTGACAGGGGTGGGTGGGTGGTTAGAGCTCAGCGTGACGGTTGATAAACTGCAAAATTACTAATCAGCGTCTTGTCATAATTATTCCCCACACGGTTCACCATTTTCGATTAGCTCACACCTTTACTGTAACTTCTCGAATATCATATAGTTTCGAATGATATTTAAATGTTTCATAAGGTAATTAAATAATGTGCTTTATATAAAAATTGCATGTGAAATGGGGAGTGATTCATTTCTTTGCGTAACGCAAATGTTAACTAATTCAATGATTGTATCATCTTTATTATAAAATTTAAACGTTTTGCATTGAATGTTAAAGCCGTTTTACTTTATTGTTGTAAATACCTCTTTGAATCTCTGTCTCTCTGTTGTTGCTATTCTAAATTGAATTTATTTGATGTCCAAAGTCCAATAGAAACCAATGAATTTCACAGAAATTTATTAGTAGTTTCAATATATTCTAAGTAACAATAAATGATTCGTCGTTAAATATCATGCATGCAATGTAGTGTTTAGGAAGGCCTACTATTGGTTTAGGATAAATACCTGCAGCTATAGTATGTGTTCACATATTCGTATATGGAACATTATTGCGTTACGTACGGAGGTGGGTGGGGTGGGTTTCAGGCTAGCGTGACACAAGCGTTACAAGGGTGGTGGGTGCCCTGAAAATTGCCAATTTTAGCGTTACGTTTGAAATGGACGCCCCTAATAAGTACGATGTTAATTAGAAAGCATGATCTCGAAATTCAATAAACTGAAAATAAAAATCATACCCGTTAGTTTAGCTAACAAGGGACGTAAGGTAAGCATCAGTGGCCGATTTTCTTGAAATTTTTTAATCAATCAGAAATATGTCAATAATCTTTGTGCAAATATAAGCTGCTGTGATGCAGTTCCACCTGAGGTGGGCAGCGATGAAATCTGCCCGCCAACGCGCACTGGTAATACAGTGTAGCTCCGCATGCATGTGTTTCACTCACTGTCTATGCATTTACTTTTCAGGATGTTTTCTTCTGTTTACAAGCATCCACTAGATTGGAGTGCTTTTTTTCGAAGCAAAAAATTCGTTGAAAACAAAAACAACTTGGAGAATGCGAATGATTTTTTACATAGTAAATTGTGGTGAATTCATTTTCAAAGAATACAGTTATCAGTGTTGGCTCAAGAAATTGTTTTTAGTAAAAATAAACTGTCCAAAATGTTCTTGCTCAAAAGTAAACATGAGTACCATTAATCCCATTAACGTAGTAAATTTGCTACAGGATCGGGTGATGCATATGTTTTAAGAAAGTTTATCTGTAACTTGGGCAGAGCTTGAGTTAGCTGATAACATAATGGGTAAAATAAATAGTTCTTGGCCAATTTGCAAAATTGTATATATACCACAGTGAGTGAAGCGACAGAAAGCTACACTGTATTAACCGTGCGCGTTGGCGGGCAGATTTTATCGTGTCCCACCTCAGGTGGAACTGCATCACAGCAGCTGATATATTCAGGAATGTTTATTTACATCATTTCTGATTGATTAAAACAAAATTCAAGAAAATCGGCCACTGATGCTTACCTTACTTCCCTTGTCAGTATTGAATTTTCTGGCCAAAACACTGCGCAATACTTTTAAATTAAAACAAATTAAAATTAAAGCAATTTTTAAATTTTAGTTAGTTTTAACTTATTTACAAATGGTGTACTTACTTCCCTAATTTGAGCATACAAAAATACTGGGAAAATGAGGACACCGGAAAAAACCCACAAAAACGCAGCTGCTAGTTTTGCCGATGGAGGTATACGCCGTTCCGATGAATTTGTGGGATTGCAAACATCTCGGTACCTATAGAAAATCACTAACTTGTAATTGTAACTAACAATTGAAGTCACGGTAATACCTATCAACAGTCAAGGCAACGAGAAACAAGGGACCCGTGAACTCATTTATACTTGTTATGCTGGGGTGTGCTTTACACGTACAGATTCCACAGACCTATCAAACTTCAAAAATCATATCATATAGAATGCATTGCGTATCAAAACGAAAAGATGTTCTATCGCAAGATTTACAATGTAGAGGTTTGTGGTAGTATGCAACTTGGAGAAACGAGCTACGCCATAAATAACAAGAATGTTGGCAACCAAGCCAACTAAACAAACTATTCTAGTAAAAATAGGTTGACTCCAATCAAACTGTGACATTGACTGCGACTGAGACGAATTATTCTTGTTTTTTATATTAAATTCATAATAGTCCATAACTGATGCAATTTGGTTTGAAAACTGTTTCTAGTTTTTGGAAATATAGTCAGAGTGAATTACTACATTCAACAACTACTGGAACCTGGTGAATAACTAAACTTGCCAAATATTTTAATAGATTTTTTAACAATACAAAATGAACGAGAGAGTAGATCGGGAGGAAGGTCGTATTTGCATAAATGACAAATGTTTGCACCACATCCTTTATTCCTGGTATTGCCACTTATTTATTTTGTAATCATAATCACATCGAGACGAGTAAAGAAACTTGATGCAAAAGTTAAACATGCATATCAAGCCGACCACATCCGCAATTATTTTTCCGATTGTGTGGCACAAAATGTTGGAAGTAATACTATGCGGGTATCTAAAAACATCAGAACTGTGGTGAGTTGGTTAAGGTTATGTGTAAGCAGCATCCAATTACGCATTGCACATAGTTGTAAAATGAAACATTTCGTGTCACAGGCTCTTTGGTATGGATTTGTTTGCCTTCCGCTATACACTACAAGCGGCTTTTCTGAGTCGAATTATTGAAAAAAGACGGCGGAAATTTGACTATATAAAAACGGTTTCTGGATAAAAATTGAATCCAATTTAGTAGCAAAAAATAGAAAGACATTATAGCTAGGAGCACGAAATAATTTAGCCCCAAGTTTGACGAGCTATAGCTAGAATTATATAAAGGGTTTCTTATCTTCTAACTGTTGACTGTCTTCTAATATTAAATAAATGAGAATTTAAGCATGTCCACGACCCATTCTAGACTTCCATTACTGGGCACTGATGGAAACTTCAGTAGTTTTCCTATCAAAGGCACAATATCAATGTTTCGAATTGGTTGGTGCACAAATCCTTTACGAAATGCTGGACCATGGGCAATAAAGAAACCTCGCATGGTTTGTGCTTCAGGGCTGTATCCGTGCACTCCGTACTCTCGAGCAGGGTCATCTACATCAAAAGAAAACTAATCTTCCACGACCTTCATTTTATCTATTTCCATGCAATTTTTTAAAAAAAAGTATCCGTACCAGTCAAGTTCAATTTCTTATTATACTTCGCTAGTAAAAGATTAAAATCATCAAATGCATATCCCGAATCTGCAATTAAAACGTAATCTAATATCCTCCTTGATTGTCCATAGTGGAAGCGATACCGCGCTTCCTCCTTAGTCAAAATCTTAAACCCATAATTTTTACTATGGTTCGAAAGTGCAGTGAACAGCTCTTCCCCTTTTCCTTCATTTGCAATCAGTTGAACGACGGGAGTTGAACCATATCTCGCTTTTAGTAGTGAGGTATCTATAAGAGCAGTTATATTGATTATTTTATCTTGTGTCACAGCCTCCATCCCATGATCGCTCAGTAGTATCAAGTTTATTTTGTCAAAAATTCCAACTTCCTTCAGTTTGCGAATTAAGTAAGCTGTGCGATTGTCAGTGTTTGATATCTCATTTAAGGTCTCCTGATGATTTGGACCAAACGCATGTCCGTGAGTGTCTGGTTCCTCAAAATAGAGAAAGACCAGGTTGGCTGGTTTAGTTTTATCAGTAATCCATGAAATGACTATATCCACACGATCTTCCCACGGAACTGACGCGTTATACGTAGGATAGTAATAGGTTGGTAAGGAGTCGTTTTTGAAACCGTAAGGTTGATTTGAACCAGGCCACATGAGGCATCCGCTTGTCCTGCCTCCACCGGCTATTTCATTTAGAATCTAAATTAATAAGGTTTATTGAAAGCAATACATCATGTAATGTTTCATTCAAATTTACTTACGATAAGCTTACCCAAATAGGTAAAACATCGGGACTGTAATTCCAAAATTCAGAATCATTTACATTCAGTGTTCTGTTGTATTTGAGATCAAAAAACGTGTTACCTACAACTCCATGACTTTCTGCATATAATCCGGTTGCGATAGATTGATGGTTTGGAAAAGTTTTTGTAGGAAACACTGGTTCCATGTACGGAACACTTACTCCACGCTTCTTGAGTTCATTTAGCGTTGGCGTGTGCACTTTATTAAGATAGTCATATCTAAATCCGTCGAAGGAAACTACCAACACCACAGGGTGGTCTGAAATGTTTTTCAATGGGACAGAAACGCTAATATGAACTAAAAGGGCTGCTAAGAAAATTCTTGCTATACTTTTGTACAAATGCATTTTTATATATTTAGGTGGGTAGCAACACACTTCAACATGTTGTCTTGGTTTGGGAAGCTTTGGAGATAGATTTTTGCCTCAAAATGTTTCGCATCAGTCTGAAGTACACTTTTCTAGGACAAAGGGAAATTATCGGAAACAACAATGTTAAGTGGAAATGTCCATGCACAAATGAATACACTTTTTTAAAGCATATCTGGTTAAAGCACGTAAATCCAATAGTCAATTGCATTAGCTGCACAATATAAATTAAAATTAATGGACGTCATTAATAGAATCATTATTACTAAAAATATTTATAATCTGTAAAATAACTATAATAATATTGCCTAATTGTGGGCACAAACACCTAAAATACATAGTACATCGAGCTCATTTTTTAAAACACTTCCTTCGTCATGAATTAGATATTACAGTGTAGTTTGCCTGACACGCACTAATTTGCCGGTGGACTGCTCTAACTGGTATTTAAAAGGAGGTTTAGCAATTGAATTTTTATTAAGTGGGTTTTCCGTATTTGATGAAGTGCTAAATGTGATGAAATAATCTAGGTTCCCAATTATGAATAAACAAATTCATAGTTGTTGGTGTAAATGTGGGGAGAGTTTTGCTCAAATAAAGATATTTTTATATTAAATTGCTAGTCATTGTGGTAAATACATATTGTTCAATATCGAATCGTTATCCTAAAAATTCAATATCAAATTTTAATTAAACTAATTTTGAACACTATTTGAATTTATAAAATATGTTTAATTTCAATAAATGAATTCTTGTAACACCGGAAGTTTTGTCTTGCAGAAAACTGCAATGCGTCTCTAAAACTACAATGCATAGCTTTAGATTCATACACCGACTTCTTTAATATTTACAATTGAGTCATAATACTTTGTTTGATGTATCAATATCAGTTATATCTCTCGTTGCATGTAATTCACAAGATTTCCTTCAATCAAATTCTTCTTCAAGATTCTTCTAAAAATGGTTGAACATGCGTTAAAAAATGTGGAGTTGTATTAGTGTTTTGGAACAAATATGAACAAAATTATCTCAAGCAGGGCTATCAGTCACATGAAATGTCAATAAAACTTTCGCGTGTCGGAGACAATAGACACATTAAATGGAATATGATATAAATTATAACTCAACCTGAACTATAGTCACGTGGGACAAAATGTGGAAGTGGAAAAAATGTGGAATAATTTTTTTCAATACTGATTTGTTTTCCAACAATGGAATTATATTTAGAAATTGCAATATGTAGTTTATTTCTTCTGCTTTGTTTATTAAATCGCTCGGAGACCACTCAAGTTAATATTTGTGTTTTCCTTAAAACTTTATTTAATCATCGGCTTCTGATACGAGCTGATGATAAACATTGTGTATTTATTAAAATGCTACCTGGAATTATATTTTATTTATTATGACGTTGGCCGCAAGCATTATCTATCATACTGTTTATCAACATCAATTGACATATATTTTATGCGAGATGTGAGTTCATTGTTTCATTTATTCATCTTATCAGTCCTGACATCCACCTTTTCCCAGCTTAATGTCCCCGTCGCAATTGGGTTGAGCTCTGAATAAGCCACCACAAATAGCCCTTTCGTCTCGTATACCGTCTGGTCAGTATCAAAGCCACAGAATCTATTCCTCAAACCAAATCATTATATTACATTCTCAAACAAAATAAATGGAAATGAATATTTTTGCAGGCGACTTTCAGCGAATGAACGCCCTTGAATTAAAATTAATTAGTTGTATACGTACGTTCCCTCAAGCACTGCATTGCCACCAGCAAATGAGTAAATTTTGAAAAATCTAGTGCATTCTCCAGTGTTCTCAAAATTTCCAGAAACGGTCAATCTTAAAAAGCTATCCGGCTCGCTTATCATCCTTGATTTAGACGTCAAAACTACGTAATTGTAACTCGGTTCGTTGAAACTTTGATAAGGAACCTGTAGCGGAGAGTCTTCTTCATCGTTAAACACGACTTCTACACCTGGCGGGTAATCAGTAGGGTTACCTCTACATTCATAGTTGAGTCGGAATCCGGTGCCGTTGTTAGTACTTGTTTTGAAAATTACTACGGCTTCGTTTGCTTTTACTCCAATGAATGGAGTTGGGTCTGGAGGTCCAATACGGTTGGTATCATAAATGCCCCATCCGTAGGTATTATCCATCCCCATAATTGTTATAGCATCAGGATCTGAATCACTGATTCCATGACGCTCGAGTACGAAATCAAAGGACGAATAATTTCTAGACCGGACGACAAACACACAGAGCTCACCGGCATCGTAATTTTCGTACAGTTTGTACTCAATCGTTCCAGAGTTGGCCACAATGGTTTGCCCGCATTCGAACACTGCATAAATAAAACGAAATGAAGCTGGAAAATTAAATACACATCTAACATTTTATTAAGTATGTTTTGTTTACGGAAGCCGGGTTTTGGCGTTGACGCAATTGAGGTTGATGTTATTTCAGTTGGAATCTCCGTTTGCATATACTCTTCCTGGCTGATTACTGGAGGCCTTGTTCCCCGTTTACATTCTGCTACATTCTCGGGAAAGTCACAGCGTTGAAACTCGGAGCTGAAATAGAGAGGTCGAGGGCAAAATGCTTCAAATTCTTTGCCATTGATGCACACACTGTATTTGGTACAATTGTGGCTTGGCAAATATTGAACTCCTGCTTCCATTTCACACCCAATTGACAATGCTGCAGAGCATTTCAGCAATAAGACTACAAACACAAATACTTTTAATGGAAATTCCATATTTTTAAATAACTTTATGTTGAGTTTCTTGGTTCCCCGATTAGTGCAGAGCAAAGTGTCGATTAAAATGATACTAAAAAGTTAAACGCTGTACGAGTCAAATATAACAGAATAAAACGGTTATTTCAAAGGTTTCTTTATCAATGTGGCCTAAAAATGCATGTCAAAATGATTATGGCTTAAAGTAGGACAGCTGTAAGAACAACATCATAGTTTGCTCACCATGTCGCATCACATATCAGCCGGAATATAGATAAACATTTGAGTAATAAAACAACATGATAAGATTTGGCAGTCCCCGCTTTCTCAGTTTCAACAGCTTATCATCTCGCTCACTTACTTACGTACATATAAACAAGCGTATTATACTTTTGTAACAACTTTTAATAAAAATTGTGTTAAGCTGGTTGTTAAGCAGATGGCAACATAAAGTTAGATGTACCCAATATGCGAAAATTATCTGAAAAGAGTAAACAATGAAACCACTCAGAAATTAGGCTACTGATTTTATTATTGACTTTTGATTTATGTTTGTTTCAAAATTGGGCCTGATACGTATACTTAAATTTGTTACATTATTTCATTACATTATCATGAGCAATAACCCTTATAAAATAAGTATGATTTTAAACAGCGAGATATTAATTGTATGCGATGTATGGATTTCTCCGTTGGAGGTGCGGCATGGTTGCCTGAATAGAACGATAATGGACGGAATAAATGAGAAATAAACTTTATTATTTTTAATTTTAAGTAGGCTTCGTTACACAGCATTCAAAATGTGTATAACGTTCAACAAAACTCTGTATGAATGAATTTAAAACAAATAATTAATAATTTCTTAATGCATAAGGGTGATATTGTTTTAACTATTAAAAACAAAACATTTTTGTCTTTTAAACAAAATTTTCCGTTGCTTTTAAAAATAGGGTAGCTGTCATATTTATGTGATTATGTGCAGCTATAAATACTAATACCATATAGTTGCTTCTTATCTAACTGTATCGCATTTGCTGAAAATTGTACATTAGTCCAACCCATCGCTTTCTTACCAAGGCATCTAAACTAAGTTTTTGAAGCCACTACAATTGTTTTTGCTGTAGCAGAATGAGCCACAGTCTCTCTAAAACGAGAATACATAGAGTTATATCTAGTACTCCAAATTCCCTCCCAACTTCCAAAACCCTTAAAGGAAATCCCACTCCTTTGGTGTATTCTTTTCCGGTTTTTTCTGAACAAACTAAATGCCAGTTTACCAATTTTTTTCGAAACGAACCTCACAGCACCAAAAACAACAGGATGGGTCTCCGCAATCATATCAAAACCCGTGAACACAACAGCTCCCAAATAGAGATAAAAAACCGCTTGAATATTTCCCTGCAAAGAAATCGGTGTTAAAGTATTGCGTGTATTTCTTGCAGCCCTCGTCGTCACATTCCATGTGTCGACTCTAATCGACCAGCTTTTCCACCAGTGAATTAGTCCCGATTGCTCCAGGGAGTGGGCCCGTCTCAAAAAGATTTGAAAGGGCCAAGGAATCCTATCAATTTCCCAGTTTTCATGCAGCTCATCATAGGCCTGTTTACTGGTGACAATTTTATTATGTACTCGTCTAAATTTCGATCGTTCCCGTTGTCTTTGGGTTGTCGTCAACTTGAGTTTAAGCCTTTGTATCTTTTCGTTCGCGTCCATGTACGCACCCATTTTGCATTTGGAAATCATGGCAACGTAGTGATCCTCACTGATTTGGGACTCTACATCTGTCAGAGTATCAAACTTTGCCTTTACATCTTTTTCACTCAAACTTTTATTGATAAAACTTTCCGAATAATTATAGCGGATCTGATTTTTCTGTAGCAACATGGAAAAGATTGAGTCATGGGTGTAGGGATTGGTTCTCACCAAGTGATCGCCAAGAACTTGGGATAAAAAATTCCCAAAAGCTCCCGCTGAGTTCGCAATTTTAACTGCTACATTAAGCATATCATCTTGGTAGATTGGGGAATAAATTGAGAAATTTGAGTTGAACAACTCCTCAAAGCTCTCAATATTCTTGACTTCAATGGGTGCAGTGAGCTTCTCAATATTTTCTCCCAGGTATTGGTTTGTCAGCACGGTTGCCATTAGTAGCCATGCAACCCCAACTGTCTTACTTGCCCATTTCATTCGAGAGCTTTGAAGCACCAAAAGTTTCCAGATGGACACGACATGCTCCAAGACATTGAAAATCGAGACTGTCCCATTTTGACCCCCATTTAGGATCACATTGGATCTGTGAATGAACCAAACAAATAACCCACTAACAACCGAGCTGGCTACGAGGTTGATCCACACGAATAAACTAAAGCTTGAGAACAAGTCCATGAGACTCAACCATCCCGAGTTTGAGACGGGTGCGCATGTGATGAAATGTACAGATTTCATTCGGCTGCTGTAGGAAATGGTGTCAACATAGCGCATAGGACCATCGTGTGGGTGACAGTTGGGCACGTACCACAAGTGATAAGCAAGGGTAATCAATGCCACATCATAGTCAAGACCGAGCATTGTTCCGTTAGGAAATATTATCCCCAGCAGGACCGCATTTGCATTTGGAGTAGGACTCCCATTCACTACCTTCAATCCCGTTGGGTATGTGCTTTTTGCATCCGTAGGTGAGTAAGTATCAATATGTAGTGAGGTGAAAACATTTGGATTTTGACATTGGAGTGATGTATAAATGATTCTGTCAAAATCATCCCGACTTTTTATACTTTTTATGTCAAAACTCAGCAAAGATGGAAATAAATTAGTTGTCGTGGCCTGAAGTACCTTGCACGGTAATGTGGATAAGAAATTCGGACCCGGGCATGTAGTTTTGATTTTTTGAAGAATTGCCGCAAAATCTACGCAAGTAAGAGCATTTGAATATTCAACCCTAAACCCGTCGTTTTCATCCTCCTCTTCCGAAATGAAAAATAAAAGTTTGATGGGAATAATGTTGTTTCTTTTCGTCCAAAAATTGGAAACGAAGAACAGCATCTTGTACGGAAACGTATTCATTTCCCGTTGCTTGGTAACATGTATTAGTACTCGATTAGAGACCCCAACTCTATCATAGTTTGGAAGTCGGGGGTCCACAACCATGTCCATTAACCCAGATGGGAGAAGATAATCGTTATTTTTTAAGATCCAACGTTGGCATGGATCAATATATACCTGGACGAAACAGAGCTGTTTCTGAGCAGGCATCCCGCGAAAGTTGAGCTCCTGATCAGGTAGAACCTTCATGAATGATGCGTCGCAGTATGCATCTGTTCTTCCTACACTAAACAGCTCGAAAAAGGATACCGATCGGTATTTCGGGGTGAAAAGTACAACTGGAAATGGCAGCGGCCTCGATGTGGTAGGAGCCTCTAAATTTGGCGTAGTTTAGCATTGCCTGGTTAATAATGAGATTAATGGTGCAATCTTTGAAATGCTTCAGTTCCTTGTAGAGAGTGAGACTTTCTGGGAAAGCTGAGGAATTGAGAGGAATTAATACGGAGTAAGTTAGAGAGAGTAGGAGGCAGGTTTTTAGCAAAGACATCTTTAGCAGGGTGGAAACTTCTTTATTTTATGTCTTTCGCAATATAAAGAAGAATGGAGTGCCGAGTTTCACCGTATAACTGATCTGGCTCTAATATTGGATTGCCCTAAAGGCAGGGAATAAAGCTAATTAAAATATTGACACGAAAAAATTAATTAAAATAATGGAATTATAAAAGCTCTGTAAGCTTTAAGAAGCTGGTATGGCATGAGGAGTTTCTGTGACACAATATGTATGCTAGTATTGTAGAACCAGCTGGATTAGCTATGAAAAATATGAGCTATTAGTTGGGGGTAAATTGATATATTGGAAATAACCACTATAAGAAAATGTGCCTCCAGAAAAAAATATCGGTTTACAGTCTGATTGAGCTGTGGTTTTGTGCAAATAATTTTTAGCTTGTTTTAAAGACAATTTTGGGAAACAGACAAATTTCCATAAAATTTGAAAAAGGTTCAAGCTCAATGACCAAACTAAATATCGTTCACCTTTGATACCGATAATCCCTTATTGCTGTTTTTAAACTCCGGACAAGGACACGTCTGAAACTTAGAATATGGCCAAAAAGATACCTGGCGTCGAAGTAAAACGAAGTATTAAAAAGCAACATAAATTTCATCAATTTAATACTCTTTTGCTTTAGCTAAGCAAAGTGACGTGTAGGTATTTAAACCTTTCTAGTTATGTATTAAAAAGTTGGTTGGATATCTTACGTCTGCAACTATGGCCGATAAGTAATTGCTTTAATTTTTTTGGATGGCGCATGTTTGAGATAAAGCAACTCATATTGCTTTAATTACTTTAGAACACGTGTTTTGCCTACGTGTCTAAAAAATTATTATAGTTAAACTGTGTTAGAAAATTATAAACTCAAGGTGCAATTTTCTACTGCCAAAAAACTGGAGCAGGTAGAAACGTAAGTTTTCGTGATTCGGTATAAGGTCTTTACTTTATAGTTTCTACAAAAATTTTAGGTCCGGGGACTTATACTTATCTGGAGTTTTAAGGATATTCCACAAATTTCATAAATTTATGACCATGCTTGAAAAAATTATAAACCTCACTTTACGTTGGGTCCTGCAGGTGAGTTTATTAATTTTCCTCATCCGAATCAATAAAAAATTACGTTTCTATACTGACTCATGTTTTTGGCAGTAGGAAAATTGCCACCGTGAGTTTATTACATTTTCCAACACAGTTTATATGTAGGATTCTGGATATTTTTTGTTTCTATATTGTCAGGTCTGGCTTTTTGGAAGTGACAATGTGCATAAAAGAGTTGAGTTTAATCAAATTTTCTGCAGCACAATTTTGCTCTAACGGAATTTTCAATTTATTGTTTAAATTTTGATGTTTTTGGAGAAAGTTCTATGCGAGTCAATGTTTTGCAGATTTAAATTATCATTCCAAAAGATATATATTGTTCTTATAAAAAACTAAATAATGAAAAGTAAAAATAAAATTTCAACAAAATTGTTCACTAAATCCATATCTGTATTTATCCAGCAGGCATTCTAATCCGAATTTAGTCATAGTTTCATCATCAGAATGCATACAAACGTTAATTAGCTAAGATTTTTCGAAAATCAACATAAACACACAGAGACAATGTGCTATACATTTCAGAGAGTTTAGCTTTTAGAGCTTGTGATATTCCCATTTTTGCATTTAGTCAAAAACATTTTAAAGCTAGGCTTAAATTTCTGATTCATAGGATGGTTTTTGTCTGCACATGTGGCTGTTAAATAATTGATTTAAAGAAATAGCCACCAGGCCTAAGCGAGCTGGTGGCAAATGGACGCTTTAGCATTGCTGTATTGACCCAAAGTACCACTATGTTTACATTTTTTACATGGGAGAATCAAGCATCCATGTAAAAAAGATTCTTCCATGCTAAAAATGTTAAACATCGGGTACTATGGGTCAGATACAGCCTATGGTCAAACGTCCATTTGCCACCAACTCACTTGGGCCTGATAACCACCTCATTTTTAAACGATACAACATGAAAGTTTTACCTGAAAGATAAGCATAGTGTAATGCAACACAAAAATTTATTTAAATATGTTGAGAAACTGGTAGTGATCTTACAATGCATTGTTAAGGTACATGACATAAGTCAGCTACGAGACACTAGTGTTCCTATGGCTTCGCCAGGCGCCTTATGGCTTCGCCTCCAAATGAAGCCTATATTCCACACTTGGCGAAGCTATACCTTCCACCTATCTCGCTAATTTGTGTGTAGGCGAATCCTATTAGCTTCGCCTCGAATGGGAAGCTTTCTTTGATTATTAGAGCTTTTTTGAGCCGGTTTTTTGCAATGCTAAATACATGGGTAAAAAATTAGTTTGTGCTATAATTAAGCTAATAGATCATCGTATCATTTACATGAAATTTGCATGGCATGTACCCTTTAATGTAATGTCATGTTGGTCACATGACATGAAAATTCGCCATGAAACATGAATGGAAAATGAATTTCCCATGATATGCATGACAAGACATGAATGGTTTTACATGAATACATGATCATGTACGCAACTCTTATGCTGAATTTCTACACCGATCATTATATTCATACCATTGTAGAATGTTTGATAGCATTCCTCGCATGTATTGCTCGTTTTGCATAATCCATTTCCTGGGATTTTACGGAAGTGTCACATACAAGCTTGTTGGTTTATAGAGAGTTGAAGTGATAAAATATAAGCTAGTCTATTACAGGTTTTAAAAGGCAAGATACTACGAATAATTTATATAAATAAATTTGTTCTAATCGATAAATAATATATAAAAACTGCGCCGTATAATTAAGATTTTTGCAGTAAACAACAACGGAAATTTCTTCACATCCGTAATAGACGATGGAGGAAAACGGCCAAGGTCAAAATGACGGCAGGAGTACCACGACAAGCCAAGGTACCGGAAGTGTAGAAGTAGCTGGACTGGTGATTGACGTCGAACAGGAGACGAAGTCAGAAACGCAAAACGAAAACATGACGACATTTCAAGAAGACCAGTTCCAAAGAATTTTGCAAATCTCCGGTCAAAGGTATACAGCCAATTTCAGTGGAAGGATGAAGTTAAACAGTGGAAGTGTAATCATTGCCCGTAAGCTTTGCACTAATAAATCCTTTTATTAACAATTAATCCGATGATAAATGTACTCAAAATTGTATTTGCATAAAGGAAACACTACACTCACTCAGCGAGGGGAGGTTCACCATCATTACTCAACCACCTAACCACATCTCATCCGAGTGTGCTTCAGACAGACGCAGCTGCAGATTCAAATGACAATTTAGCGTCTCTTACAAAGTACTACACCAAGGTTCTAAAACCAATTACACCAAAAGTTGAGGCAGTGACGAAGGAGGGGTTCAAAAAGCACTTGCTAAGTTTTATTGTGAAAACTGACCAGCCGTTTTCCGTTGTAGAAAACGAAGCGTTTATTGGAATGATGAAATATTACACATTTCAGAACCCAAATACGCAGCTGCCCTCTCAAACAACAGTAAGAAACTGGATTTCTGAGACATATGCGGAGGAGAAGGCAAAGTTATTACACTCCCTTACCACCAACGATGGCCAAATCAGCTTCATTTTGGACGGTTGGAGCTCATCAAATATGAAATCGTTTCAAGGTGCAATTGCTTGCTGGATTAACAAGGATTGGAAATTGTGTAACTCAACGCTGAATTTAACTATTTTAACGGGTGAACACACTGGAGCAAATTTGTGCTCCGCTTTCGAAACAGTGCTTGAGGATTTCAAATTATGGCCAAAATTGCTAGCAATAACAACCGACAATGCCAGCAATATGACTACGATGTTGAAGAAATTAGATGAAGCCGCAATTAGGAACCTGAGCGACTTTTCGTCTAGCGAGTATCGTGTTCGATGCCTTGCGCATGTCATTAATCTTGCATGCAAGGTCATTGTTTCAAATGTCGTTGGTTCTTGCACTAGTTCTTTGAACGATGAGGAAAGTGACGAAACTTCAGAATCTGAAAGCGAAGAAATCCCTCATGGATCTCTCAAGGTAAAGAAGTGGCACAAGAAATTGAAACGCATATTATTCACCTAATTATCCTTTAGTTAGTAATATGGTCATTTTATTTTGTTTCTGGTATCATATAGGTTTCGGTTCGATCGCAGAAAAGCTTCATATTCAACTTACGAAGAGCCGTCGGAAAAATTCGTTCTTCCCCGCAACGAAGAGAGCTTTTTGAAAAACAATGTACAAAACACAATATTAAACATAAAAATCTACTTCTTGATGTGGACACACGCTGGAATTCCACTTTAGCAATGTTGGAACGCGCGTTGGAGTTAAAGCAACCTCTTTTGGCAACTGTGAAGCTTATCAAGGGCCTTAAGGGAACGGACCTAGAAAGTGATAACCTATGGCACAAGGTTGAGAAGCTAATAGCTGTTTTAAAACCGTTTAAGGAAGCGACCAAATTGATTAGTCAGGGTCATTCTCCAACGCTTTCGGATACTGAAACGGTTTACCAATACCTATTCGCAAGCTTAGAAAGTTATACGGAGCACAATGAACTAAAGTTACTTTCATTGCGCTCTCGAACACGGACAGTAGAAGAAGAGTGGATACGTAAAGCTGTGAGCTCTGCTTGGGACAAATTGAAGAAATACTACGATTCCAGTGAGAGTCTAGTTTACGTGGTGGCAACAGGTAATGAAAATTAGAATAAAATTACTCTGGAGTACAAGGTTGGAAGTATGTTAACTCATTGGTAAATTTGGTTTTTGCAGCTATGGACCCACGATTCAAATTACACTGGTTTGAAGTAGCTTGGGAAAAGGAATACGTCGACCGAGCCAAATCAAAACTGACTAACCTTTGGAAGTCGAAGTACAAACATGCCATTTCTGATCCCCACAAAACTAATGACACGACATTAGCTCCGAACCCGGAGACGGCATCTTCTCAGGAATGTGGGATTGCAAATGTAATGGCGAAGCGAATGGAAAAATTTCATAAACAGGACGATGAGTTGAAGTGTTTTCTAAAGGAACCTGTCATTCTCCCATCGCAAATATCGAATGGAATTTCTGGAGTATTGAAATGGTGGAAGGTAACAAAGCACGACGTTTTATTTCTGAATGCGTTTGAAAAAGTTCATGATAATTTAATAGTACGTTGTCTAATAAAATTATAGATGCGCGAAAGCGATTACCCGGCTTTGTCTAGAATGGCTAAGGATTTCCTGGCAGTTTCGGCCACCGGGGTTCCCGTGGAGCGCTTGTTTTCAAACGGACCAGATCTATTGACTTCAAGGCGTCAGCGATTGAATGCGGATACCATTCGTCAATGCATGTGTCTTAAGCAGTGGCTGAAAGCGAGTGGAGGGGCATACCAGGTTGACGGGTTTAGAGATGCATTGCAAACTAAGCTGGGGTTTGATGAAAGTTACAATGAGTAAGCAGAGATAAAGTTAAGTATATCTCTATTAGAAAAGTCAGACAATAGTAGAAAATTATACTCCCTCTCTTTAGTTGTAGCACATTTTACTAATAATAATTAGCATATTTATCAAATTAAATACGTCATACAATTAAGATCAAAAGATTTTTTTAGTGTATCGCATACACGACATTAGCCTTTTCCAATCTAGTAATTTATATTTAAAGTAGTGCGAATCATGCTTAGCAGAACCGTGGCTGAATCAGTGAGACAAACCAAAAATTGTTCTTCGGTGCTATTTAAACTTATTTTTAATGTTTTATACTAAATAAAATAATATTTACATCAACTAGTTTGTAAATGTGCAATTTATTAATAGCAAAAGTACCAAACGATGCAATTAGACCGCCCAACAACTAACGTTTGATGGTCAATCATACGTTGTGTCTGTTAAGTAGATTACTTGATCATGTATTTCATGTACATGCATATACATGAACGCATGTCATGTACATGAAAATTATTACATGAATTTCATGTTGCATGACATGAACATGAAAAAATTCTTGGCACATGACATGCCATGCAAAATGCTTGCCTGACATGCCATGATCTGTTCACTAACACGATGCAAAGCAGAGGCCCACGGTGTGTTACTCGAGGTGAGGATATTTTGTACCAACGCGAACAAGCACTTTACTTCACCAGTTGGATGTCTAACTTGGTAATTGAGCGATTAAGCAGACTTCGGGATTCAGGTGTGGCGAACCCCGACTTTTTGTAACAAATGTGTTTTCTGATACACTCTAATTGTCAACTAATATGTGCATTATTTTACTGACACCATACACGTCATTTTTTTATTTGCGAAAGATGAAAATCGTTGTTGGCTGTAAATACGTAAATCAGTATTCATACATAAAAGAGGCTTGCAAATACTTAATTTAAAAAACAACAGTAAAGTTGATCATATTAAAATCAAATTGATTACCTCACTGACCTCACAAACGTAAGATTTATGTTTTATTGCAGTGGAAAACGAACGAATGAAGCATACACAGACCGTCGTTTATTAAACAGGTATTGTATTTATAATTTATAACCTATACATCAGTTTTTGTACCCTTAATATATCACGACTTGAAATATTTGGATATTAAGAGTGATGACCGAAAATCAAATGAAATCACGAAGTTAAAAGTAGTTAAACAGAAGGCACCGAATGATATGACCAATGCATATGTCGTTGCACCAAGCCAACCAAGTACGTGAGCAATTGGTTTTCTGCACTCACACACAAATGTCATAATTGATATCATAAGAAAAAACAAGTGAAGATAAAATACTACAACAACATTGTCTTCTGTTGAAATAGCTTTGGCATCTCGTGCAACTTCTAGTTTTGCTGATTCCACGGTATCATTCCAGCTGTCTATCCTGAACTTCCAATCATTCCACAAGTGAACCAATCCTGAATGAACAAGAGATAAGTAACGGGTCTCAACCCATTGTTCCGGCAGCTCCAAGTGCTTAAAAATCCAATTTTGATAAAGGGACCCATAAGATGTCTTGCTTGTCTATGCTTGCCAGATTTCTGAACTCTCAAAGTAGTACCGTTTAGGCAAATTTCGTAAATTTTTCAAAAAAGCATGGTAAAAACACAAATTTTGCTTCAAATCCAGTGCTGAAAAGTAGTACCGTACTACTGAAAGTAGTACGTCTGGCAACTATATGCTTGTCGCAATTTTTGCATTGCTGATTTTTAACTTTCTGAGTCCAAAACGCAATTTGTTCACATATTCTCTTTTATCAATAAACACTTCGCTTTGGCATTTGGATATTTTGTCAATGTAGTACTCAAAGTCTAACATGGCGACGGACTCACTTACATTAACAGGAGATTTGATAATCCGTACTAATGCTTTTTTCAAATTTTCTAATGAGTCGTCTTGGTTTTTGCGTAGGTAGAGAGATGCTAGATTTACCTCAATTGCGCTCCAAAGTGGCGGACCGTCATTCAAGTCAAGATCTTTGAGATTAGACACCACCGCTGGAAGTCATGGAAATCTATTGGCAACTGTGAGGTTGTAGCTAAACATTTCTTCGAAATTTTCCAACTTTTTTGGCTCCATCGGGGCAGTCAATTGATCAATATTACTTCCCTGGTAGTTATAAGTAAGAAAAAGCCAGCTATAAGCCAGGCGCCAGTAAGCAATTTAACTCGCTTATCTCTGATGTCGACTGGGCAATCAATATACTGTAAATTAATGTTACTGTAAAACCAGAATACGCTCGGCATTTCCTTTCAACACAGTAAAAAATCGAAATAGTAGAAACTAAGCATACCAAAATGCTAGCCCATGTTGCCAAGTCGAAAGCACTGACGTAGCCAGCTAGCGATAGAAAGGGTATCTTTGCAATTGGCACACAAGTAACAAACTCAGTGCTGTCATGGCGCATTGATAAGGAAGTAGGATTTATGTACAAAATACAGCGAAGATTAATGATCCTACTTCCCTTCAATATTTCAGCATCAGGTCCAAGAATAGAGCTGTTTAGAAACATCATTGTCCAAAGAACAGGCATTATATCCAGCCCCGCGAAGTCCATTGAGTTAAGTAGCCGTTTGCTGGTCCGAGTAATTTATTTCTTCCTAAGTGTGCAAGAAGCCTATTTGGGCAGATAAGAGAAGTCGTTTATTAATTGTTCGACGCGTTTCCGTTTGCCAATTGTAAAAATTATTATATTGATTTAAAGCTATCACGAAATTTCCAATGCATTTCGACAACTCCTAAACCTTTTCTAACTCCACAGTGTTCCAAACTTTTTTTCAAATAAAAAAAAACGAGTAAGGTTAGAACTGCCGGTGTGGAAACTTCAAATCTGGAGTCCTAAGGCCTTTAATCCAATAAATTGAGGCGTTGATGTAAAGAACGCTGAAAATGTCTTGAGGTAAGCATAGTTAGTATAAGTATTCGTCCCAATTGTAGCTTTTCCCTCAAATCCTGTTACACCTGGCTCACGCTGAATGTAAAACTCGCCAACATTTTTCTCACTTCATCATACCTTTTCCAGAACCATTAGGAAATACCAGTGGGGTGGATATGCGTGATATAACGTGAGTATACCTTAGAAGATGCCGAAAACGGCAAAATCAAGCTGGGTGAATCAAAAAAAATGGTTTTCTTGTCCCTTATAATTCCCTTACACCAAGCTCTAAGGATAACTATATTCCTTTTTCTTTGAACGATATAACTGATGATGATGCACGGACATTACCACTGGGAACTCCAATGGTTTCAAAGTAAAAATATATTTCGTCCGGTTAGGATTTGAATGTTTGATGTGTTAGTTAATGCTTATTCGATTACGGGCAAAACCATGGTAAAACGCTCCAAACGTATAAGAAGAAATGTAACCAAACAATCGGCAAACGGATTCAGGCTTGCCAAAAGTCAATTTTCAGAGTATGGGTGAAGGTTGCACTGAGAAAATGAGTCAGAACAATTGTTATTCTAAGGGACTTCATTTTTGTCAAATTATCCTTAACATCTAAATAGGGAGAATGGACAGGTATTTGTACATTTTTAACACAAAAAAGGGTTGGTTTTTTGTAGTCCAACTTTGCTTTGTTACTGCACAGTACAATATCTGTAACCGTTTCTGGTCAACTCAGGTCATAAGTAAAGTATTATACGAAAATTCAGGAACACGAAAAAATATATGTTCATTCGTGCTTCTCTCTATAGACTATGAGGTTAGTTTAGCGTGATGTGACTATATTCCAATATTCTGAAATGTAGAACTTTACCTGGAATATTTTCCGAAAGGAGTATGCATTGGAGTGAAACACGTCAGGTATACACAATAAATTTTCTATTAAAAAAGTAATTGCTTTTCTCAAGTTAAGTATTGTAGAGATAACTAGAAATATTTATGTGCTCGATCAATAGACCTTGCTCACTTCCTGTCAGATTTTTTCGTCGTGTTCATGCTACTTACGTATCTATCATATATTGTAAGCCAAAAAAAAACCTTTTCAAAGATATCATGCCACGTGTGTCACGGCGTAATTAGGCTTTACAACCTTTCAAAATTTGGTTCAGTTTGGAAAATCGATAGAGTATTATGTCAAATTTGAGTCGTAAAAAAGGAATACATATTTATCAAATAATTCATTACATTTATATAGACATAGTATTTAATAACATAATGTGAGCTATAATGAATATTTAGTTTATAGTAAAAAACATTTATGTGAATATGAGATAAAACATTTTAAACTGGATAGTTCAGAAATATAAAACCAAAAAAGCTAAACAGAATATTCATAATAATATATTTAACAACGTAGTATTTGAATTGTTGCAAGCACCAATTTTGATATGTGGAATGCAACAATTATTAGAAAAATTCTGACTTTACTCTCACATCTGAATACTTTTCTGTTAAATGCACACACACAAAAACCGTATAAACGTGCACGTATAATTCGACCTCAATCGCCCAAACTAACAAAAGCAGGAAACTGCCCACTCCATAAAAATACAACTATTATCAATACATTCCCAGATAGAGTCACTTGATCGAAACCATTACCGGAAACGCTGAGAAAGTCAATGCATACATATCTCTTTTTTGCAACGACTGTACGTGACAATGCACATCTGAATACTGAAGTCGGCTTAAAACTATGCACTACAAAAACAAAATCTCTCTCTATTTCTTTATACAACCGCCCCTCTAACACATTTTGGCACTCGATTAATCAAAGCAGTTTGTTGTGTTCTGTGAAACCTGCGAGTATTAAACTAGTCCAATTTTAGACCACTGAACGCTATTATCATAACTCCTGCTCTAAGAGTTTGAATGGTGAAAACCTTTTCCATGAGTATGACATCCGGAGGCAAAGCTTCCGACGGGGTAATTTTCTTTCTGGATTGCCGAATGACTTCTAAGTTTAGATTCGAATTCTTGATCTTCATAATCATTAGGGTAATCAAAGTTTATTCTAAGGTTCTTCGAAAGGATATGAGGGTTCTTGGCTTTGAAATCACTTAAATTAACGCCAGAGTTGTGGCCCAAATCATTTTACGTCGATTATTTTTTAGATATCAAACTTGGCAGAAACTAGCCTATGAAGGGTTTTGTAAGCAATGGATTTACGTGGGCTAATCATGTCGTGAACATTGTCGTCTCTGTACGCATTAAAAAGAACCAACGGCACACCAAGGCTAGTAGCTAGGGGCGGCCGCGGGCCCGTCGCTTTAGGTTTAAAATAAAAAAATGCCTAAAAATCTTAGAATGATCATGCTGGGCGTGTGGTTTAGAATAAAAAAAACGTTTAAAATAAAACGGATTCCTATTTATAATATTGTTTTGGTAACGTAATATGGCCTTGCCTCTAAGAATAACTTGGCGAACGGGTCGGAAAAACAGTACGGTTAAAGTGAACATCACCCTTTCAAGCATACTAATTAGTGTTTAAAGATGCTACGCCGCGATACAAGTGTATA
>LJIJ01002617.1:0-25235 GCA_001718145.1 Orchesella cincta
TCTGGAGAATGTGATCTTCAAATGACCACGAAAGTGCGAGATAAGCTTCATTTACTACTTGTTGTAATACTTGGAGTTTGAAAGAAAACGGAATCCACTTACTGGAATCAAAAGAGTAAATTTGTTTTATTCAAAAAGATATCAAACAATTTTAACGAGTAATTATTCACCCTTTCTCAGTTTGCTTATTGCATATTTGTTAGTTGTTATTTTTGTAGCCCTACAAAAACTAGGAGCCAACTGTGACATTATCAGAAAGGATAATAGAAATAGCTTGTTAACCGACTTAGCTTTAATGGATTTTGGAGACATGCCGTGAGAGAATTATGGCTACATTTATTACTTTATTCCGGCCGTGCGTCAGAATGACTAAAAAAATGCCCAGTGCCGATGTAATCTATTGTGGAAAATTTGTCTGCAAGTTGTATCGTTGTATTTTTATGTGTTTATAACTGACACTCCTAAAACGTGGTTTTGACTTACCACATATATTGTAACAGAGCCGATCAAAACCAATTGTTTTCCAATGGCCACCCAACAAGCTATTCGATTTCGTTAATTGTTAATGGGATTGCTGTAACGAATGTTTTAGTTATTTAAGTACGAAGGGGCTCGGTGAAATGAAATTTCCTTTACTAATTGAGTTTTTAAATAATGAAAGTAATGTGTTACAGAATTTTAGTTTAAATTAGTGGCTTCCAATGCTGGTTTCCTTTTCACACTATCGAAGTTTTTGAGTCAGACAAACTATACAAGCTTGTTTGTAAGCATTGGTTAATGGACTTTAATTGAAGTGCTCTTTCCTTTTTAAAAATGTTTATTTACATGTTTGTATATAATATATTTGCTTCGTTCTTTATTAGACCACTCATAAAGAATGAAATTCTATACGTAAATATGACAAACTTTTGGTACACTTAATATTTATTACACTTTTAAGAAACAAAATACAGATTTATCATAGATAGGTACATGAATATATTATAAAAATTGCAATACTATCATGTATGACATCACAGAATATTGAAGTTGTATAACATCTAATAGACTTAACTTTAAATAGTTTGCAATTATATCATGTAATAAAAGCCAACAAATTTCATTATGTAAAAATATTACAATCCCGAATAATACTGAAATTCTGGTTGTTTTTATACGAAACATGTTTTGATTCTGTACACAACTACATAATAAACCCGGCAAGCACGGTGGAAAGAAGTGGTGCACTAGAATGTATGAAACATTAGCGATGTAAAACTTACAATTAATTTAGAACAAATATTGGAACAACAACACGTCCATTTTTCAAAACTCACTTGTTGAATTGACGGGAAAAGACACAAAAGTTTGTTTAAACGAGAAAAGGAACGTATTTTCACCAACAGCAAAAAATGTAATCAGAGTAAAGTAGGAAGACGGTTAGCTATCCGCCGTCAGGTCCCGATTTAATTGTTCCCTACTATCTCTTAACCCCATCAACTGATCCTCCTCAGTGATCGGTATAACCTCCGTATCTACCTCTAGTCATTCTGAATTATCGCTTATCCTCCTTAACAATCTCTAATCGAACTCAATTATCGCGTATCCTCCTCAATTATTACGTATACTTCTTCCCTTCCCATTTACTATTGTGGTTTCCCCAAACGATAATGTCATTTTTAAGTTGCGCGGTTTGTAATGGGACATAGTGAGACTTTGTTACAACGTACAGAGGAATATGCATAAATTACGTACGTGTGACGTAAAAGTTCGTGACGGACAAAGTGATTCTTATAAAGTGGCTGCACCACTTAATAATTACACAATATTAATTATTGGTGGACAATCGTTTTGCTTGTTTGCTTACATTCGCTCCAAGTGCAAAGTATGAATTCACACCGTATAAGACTTCTTTATAAAATACAATATAATATTCTTCCCATCCCCAAGTTGTGTACACACATCAAGTAAAACTTAGTCAGAATCTCTGGAATTGTATCAGTAATCATTCCAATGAGCACATTAATTGTACTACTACTCCTTGTACTTACTTCTATCATAGCTATCTTATTATGCTTACGTACTTACAAAAAACACCATGTTACATACCACAAAAAGACGAAATACCTTTTTCGTTTCCTAATGTATGAGATGCACTAATGAGTTTGATTTATAAACTGACATAACTTTCATCTGGTCAGATATGTTGAATCATGTAATTTTTTAAAGTACTTTCGGAGTAATCTATCTCTATTTTAAAAATCGAAAGTTATACACACCGTTCAGAAGTAGAAAGATAAATAGGAGATGTGACCCACGGCTTCCGGAAAACTTCATCTTGCCCCTATGTATTTCGTTGCTTGTATGATAATGATACCATGTCTGTAAAATAGCTATTTTTTAGATTTTAGGTTATTAAAAGTGTGATACAGAATACTGCATTCAATACATGAGAATGCATTTCAAATCTTGCTTGTAAGCGTTGTATTAAAATTTAAGAAAATAATGCATGTCGTAAGATCAGCCTTTGCTTTTTCGCTATATATTTTTTAAAGTTAAAATGATCCTAATAAATGTTATTATGTTTAGTTGTAAATGTGAATGTGAAATCTGTAGAATATTTGATCAAGTTTAAACAGTTATAAGTAAAGGTAAATATAGAAAAATCTTAGCATATAGAAAGTTAGCATCTTTTAAAAATTAGTGCAAAGTTTTGTTACTTGCTAAATTACAACCTTATGAGGTTGGTTGATCATCCTAAACGTATCGTTAGTTCAGAGTGGAAAAATGGATATAAATAATAACTTATTTCATATGTTCTACTGGCAACGGTGTCGTTCACATTTAGTTTCCGACATACAGACTTCCAACTATCATTAACTTGAAACATTCGATAATAACAAATTATCAACAAGGTTGCATCCAATACATTTTGAAAGAACCTAACCGTACTTCTACAATAGGAGTAACATATGCTTCCCACACCACTGTCACTGACTGTTTAAAATACTGGTTGTTCAATGTTCTAATTATATTTTAATAAAAGCACTGCTGTCCGTTTTAACATAGTCAACGATAAATAAGTGAATTAAGCAATTATATTCCGTCCTAACCAACACTACCATTTCTATGCAATGGTGGTTAATTGTCAATGAGTTTTCACTTATATTTGTTTAAAGTGAATAAGGGAATATATCATTAGACGTTAAATGAATAAATCAGTAAGTAGTGGGTGGGTGAACAATTAGCTATTCATTTTGTGAAGCTTCTCAAGCGATTTGCATAAGCCCCGTGTTATAAGGGTCCTTGTGCTATACCTGGACCGATATTTGTCCAGTACGGGTATTTGCAAAAAGGTGGAAGTAGGGGGGTTGAATACTTGCGATAAGCGTGCGGATATCTTCGCTGCTTCCCTTCTTTGCAGCTGCACACTCACCCCACCAAGATAAGCCACCCCACCAAAAAAAACGAGGGTCGCAACAATATGTCAAAGAAGCACACCTCACTGATAAGTCATAAGGTCCTTGTGCTATACCTGGACCGATATTTGTCCAGTACAAGTGCTGGAGAGAAAAAGCGGAAGTGGGGGAGATGAATATTCGCGGAAGTAGGGGAGATGATATTCATGATAAGCGTGCGGATGTAGTAAAACTCCCCTCCTTTCAGTTCACCCTCCTTACCAGCTCACCTCCTTACCAGCTCACCTCCTTACAGCTCACCCTCCTACCAGCTCACCCACCTTAAAGAGTAGCTGTATTTTTAGTGAAAAATAATATTCTAGACTTTGCTCATGAGTAACAATTTTTTTACTACTCTTTTATGTATATTTATAGAGTTGTAATGATCGGATAAAGTCATACAGCTGATATTAACCACAGCGTAAAAAAACTCGGATACTAGAGTTTATGAACTTCCATAACTTCCTGTGTAAATATGATTAACATCCACCCTGCTTGCAGTTTTTGCAATACATGATTTCCTGTTGTTTTACGCACGTACTAATTTTGGGAGAAAGAGGAGCTTTGTCGTAAGCATACTTTTATACTAATATCACTCTTACTGTAGTGTGATAGGTGTATATAAAATAGCTTTATACATTTTCACAGTTTTTACCAATATAAAAAACAACTCACACAAACTTCGCATATTTAGCCTAAAAATCAACTTAAATATCATGTCTAAGCAAAAAAAATGAAATGCAGTTATATCAAGTGTAAGTTGCATTTGAATATATCACTCGAACTGAAGTATGTAGAGTATATTTTACTCTAGACGATGCATGCATCGCACAAAGTTGCGCTTCTTCTGATGTATGGTATCTCGCCGACGACGGATCATTGTTCGAATTGAAATGTACTGCATACATTGGTAGTAAGCTAATTCCTTACGAAAACCTAAAAATGGAAACAAGGAACTTCATAATTTTGACTGGATGTACATGAGCGTAAAAGTATGATTATAGTACATGAGCGTAAAAAATGATTCGCACCCAAGTCATTTCGAGCTCGCGACTGTGCGATAAAAGGATTCTCCAGCTCTCGCATTTCAAGCTCAAGATCACGCTCACTTGTTGCTACAAACAAAACAGGTGATTACATTATTTGTGCGGATGGTGTAATATTAAATCATATTAATGTCTATTACATACCACTATTCTTGTTTTCCGCAAACATTCCTACGGAAGACCTACTATAATCCATATAAAGCACTGTAGTGCTAGTATCAAGCTGATTTGCTACTTCAATGTGAAACTCTCCATGATTTTGTTCTCCAACAGTACTTGCAGTAAATTGCTCTGTGTAAAGACAAGAAAAACAAAATTTAAGTACAAAATAAAGACAATACGACCGATTCAACTCATGTGAATATAAGCTATCCTTCATTTTGTGGCGCATGAAATTTGGTTAATGAAATAGCAATCGTTTCTGTAGTGTCAAGCTCCTCTGCATAGTTTTTACCTTTTTGATTCTCATCTTCTGTTGAACAAAAAAAGAGAGAAAAACGTTTTTTTTTCTGTACACAATACGCCTATTCAACTCATGTGAATATAAGCTAACCGTCATTTGGTGGCGCATGAAATCTGGTTGATGAAATAGCATTTGTGGTAGCAATCTTTTCTGTCGTTTCAAGCTCCTCTGCATAGTTTTTACCTTTGCGATTCTCAGCTTCTGTTGAAAGAAAAAGAGAGAAAAAACATTTTTTTCTGTACACATCAAATTTTTACACAACCGAACACATGGAAAATACAGACTTACCCTTAGTTTTTTGTACATCAGACTTAGCTAAAAACTCATTCATGCTAGCCACTGACTCTGTTGTACTTATAGTTTTATCACGCTGCATTTCTCCTGGGTTCTTTAACATCTCTTGTTGTAGTGTAGTATTTTCATTGCTCATTTCGACATTTGATTTCATAATATACATAGCAAGTTGTCTCTGTGTTGGGATATTACTTCCTTGGATAGGCAGCACGCGTTTGGTAGTAGTGTCAAGGAAAGAGGTTTTTTCCACTTTCTGCACATGTTGTTGGACTGTAGCTACAGTTTGTAATTTTATATCAGGTTGCTTAGTTGGCTGCTCATTAAGTGGTTTACGTTCTTCAAATGTGAGATGTTTTTTAGGTATTTGCCCAAAGAGTGAAGCATCCTTCCCATTCACATTCTGTTCACTAGATCCGGTAACAACTACATCAATATACGGGGTAGTGGTGCTGATAGTAGTCGGAAGAACTGTCTATTAAAACAACAGCAGCTGGCACTCTGTGCTCTGACTCGAATGATGTGATGGTTGTAGTGGCGTCTACCTTCGGGAAAATGAGATCGAGTAGCGGTGCTGCTGTAGTGGGTGCCAGAATAGTATCTAAAGATCAAGTAAATAACAAAGGAATATCAAGCTCTAAGTGTATGTAAAGTATGAACATACGAACCCATACAATATTAGCATACCAACAGAATCCTTCCTTCCTACTTGAGATGTTGGTGGATTGTCCTTTTCTATGAAATGGGGTGTTGTTTCTACATAAACAACAAACAACGTTTTGAGAAAAAAAAATAAAACTATGTACTTGCTTTTGCAACATGGTTGTACCTAATATTTCTGTTTTGAACAGAATAACGTCGGCACGATCCTTATTCGGTGGAGCTGGAATAGTCGCCGGAATCTCATCTTTCACAGCTAAATCGAGAAATAAGTATTTGTTTTATGTATGGAAATCGAAATATAAATTTTAAACTTCATACATCCTTACATTATCAATTCATATATAGATTATAAATTTATAAATTACCTTCGGGGCAGAGTTGAAGTTTTTTCACTCTAAATGGCAATTCCGATCTTATCAATTTGGATTGGCAAACTGAGTCCTTAAAACTGTAGTGGTAATAACACCCATTATTTTGTAGACACTGTCGACATTTATGAAAAATATTGCACCCATTATTTGCTAATGTCACCCCCATTAATAACACAAAAACCACGAATGGTTTCATTGTTAGAATATATGCTAGTTAAGTTTATCTCAATTTTTTTTGGGAGGACGAACTATTATATGTACGATGTTAATCCTGTCAAAAATCAGAGACAAGTGACAATATTTCAGTATCTTCCCTATCTGTCTTATTCTTCTTCTTCTTCTTCTTCTTCATGAGTCATTATGCAGATCTGGACATTTTACTTTATATGATATCGAGCATCTCATCCATAAACCAAGACATTCGAGTTATATGCCACCCAAGCCGAAATACAAAAAAATTCGCAAGCATATGCCTATAAAAGATTGGACCATCGTTGAGAAATAGAAGGGGACTCATATCCTGTTATAATAAGGTTCCGCAAACTAATGAGCTGTATCCGCATATAGCAGCCAGGGTGCGTGACATGCATGTAGAGAATAATATTTGTAAAACACATCCCACTACATCCTAATAAAGTAGTTTGCGCTGCAGATTGCAGAAAACTAAAATTGCATTTTCTACACAATGGTAAAAAACACCGAAAATGGGGCAAAAAGCATAATAATGATTGACTTGAAAACTTGACTGAGAAAATTGTAGAGAAATTTGCTTTGTTCTGAGGGGAAAGATCAGACAAGTTTGGAACGAAGATATAGTGCAAACGACTCGTAGCAATATTATTTTTTGTATACAAGTAATTGTTTAACCTGAAATGCAGTATGGTGCCTAACGATTGTACGGAAGATATTTTTATAAAATTATGAATGGTCGAGCAAAGTATCAAAACATTCACACAACATTTTCATATAAGAGATTTTAAAGTAAAGCAAAATAGATTTGATAAAATGAAGTACGGAAAAATTAGCGTATGTGTATTGTCATCATTTAAGTATTGTCATTATTAAGCATATTTTCATCGTTTTAATAATACCAAGGGTAGAATTTAAAAACTTATCCCTACTGCTCTACGACACCCATTATTTTTACTATCAGCTAGCCACATCCGCTGAGTACTGCAGTAGCATCACACGAAAATCAATTACATACATACATTGACAAAAATCGTCTCAAGTGATCATTGCACTATCTGCAAAGGTTTGTCAAATGACCACGAAAAAAGCAAGCTGGGAGTGATAGGCCCAGTTGGGACTAAAGCGAGCGTATTCACAAAACAAAACATAGGGCTCTCAGATACCAAATCGTAGTCAACGGAGTAAATGGAATGAAGGAGAGAGGTCAGCCAAAGCAGAAAAAGCCAAAATAAGATTTCACAGATCACGTCACAAGTTCAATGAATGGTAGCTAGTATGGATAAATACCCTAACGAAATTGTAGCTACACATGCAATATTTGTAAAAATATACGATGAAAGAGTTTTTGGCTTGGGCACCTTCTCTGACTAACTTTTATGTTTTCCAATTTGGTGAGAATGCATGAAAATAGACTCAATCTTATAGTTTTTATGTGTCTAAAATTTGGTAGCTGAGATGATGATTTATAGCTTATTATTAATGAATTTAACATAATTAATAGAATGAGACTAATTAACTAAATACGCAAAAAAGGACATAATGTGCCAAAAACCATAATGTATTGTACTGGGTTGGGAGTCTTCCTTTCTCCATCTCGAGGGGATGGATATACATTTTGCTGTTTTGAGTGTTATCATTCTTTAGAATTTCTGAAACCTCATTGAAGGTGAATCCAAATTTTCGTCAACGCGTATAATTTTTCCTGTAATGCTTCAGTTTTTATATTGTTCCACCTTATTTTTTTGTTACCGCTAGTGACGTACCACCTCACACCATTTTGGTGTGTAGTAGACTTATCATCATGTCGGTGTACAAAGCATTGCTGGTAGATATTCCGATCCGATCTTTCCTGCATATTATTTCGAATTTAAAATACTGTTGAAGGGAAAATATTATTATTATTTCAACTTATCTATTGTATGAACAATAAGAAACGATCACAAAAACGAATCAAGTTGTTGCGATTTGGAATTTTAGAAGCACAAAAAATAGTGTTAACATAATAAAAAGGATGGAATCAAAAATAATTCTACTCAATAAACTGTTCCAACAATATCAAATTCGTTAATGCATACAGCAGTTTTAATAGAAGAACTATGAACACAAACGTAAACTGATCAAATATGTCGAGATGTGGGATAGCTCATTCTCTGGCAGTACTACAAATATTGCGACAGATATGGTAAATGCATTTTGAAATGCTACATGTTTTATCGTTGAAGTATATGTGTGGGGTGAGAATACTAGACGTAAATTAGAATCCCCAACAACTGCTCCTAATCTGGTTTGCTATCAATGACTCTAACCTGACATGCACGCTTATAATTACAAAAACTACAACATAATAATTAAACAATAATAATTTTTATTGGCTCTCCTTCAGTATCAAAGAGAATGACATTTTAATTTTCATATAAATTCCATGTAAAATATAATCGAACATAAGCTCCCTACTTTTGCTATTCATTCACGAAACGCAACAAACTAAAATTGAGCACAACTTGCTTGTTGATCTCATAAAAAAATATGTACATAAGAATATAACGAAAGAAAAGCATGTTCCACAACACAAAATGTATTATTATGTATACCTGAACGAAGACAAACATCATTTCACTATGCATAAAATAGTGAAAAACAAAAATAGTAATAATAATAATAAGATATGATACATAAAATATGGAATGTCGTTCCGAGAGTGTAACTATTCTCCTGTATATAAGAATAGAAAGAATAATGAAACTTCAAGAATGAACTTTTTCAGTTCGTTAGAGATATCTACACACGAACGGATTCGAAAATTAAATGACAAAAGGTGTAAAAAACTTGTAAAAACCTTTTAAATAAGTGCTGTTCAAAAAAGCTTAAAAAATGTAAATTCTATCGGTGGAAATGTCGACCCACACCCACATCATTTATCTATTAGTGTTGAAGACGGATCCTTGTAAATTTGATGTGTGACACAAACGATGGTTGTATATCAAATCCATACAAAGTCTGTATAAAAACATTGCTCGGTTGATGGACTGTAAACTGTCACTGTAATTGGAGAATCAGTTTTTGTAAAAATGAATACATGAATCAATAAAACTAATTTGTACAAACCCATTTACAAAAAAATCAAATATACTTTGTTCTGGGGAAGGGAACATTAGGGAAGCGCTTGGACTGGCGCTTCGGGTGGGGTGGGGGCGGGCCGCATCCCCCCCTTTCCCCTCCCAAACCCTCCCCAACCCCTCCGTATCTCCCTAAATCATCGCATCTAAAGTGGAAATCGATGACGGGAGGTTAATTACGACTAAATATGAAAACGGCATATATTTTATGCAACAATACGCAGTTGTAACAGAAGGTGCACCGAGAAAGTGTTTTTTTCACTTATTAAAAGTGACGTGAGTTTGATGTACCGAATAAGATAACACATTCAAACTGTATTATTACGAACAGCCAAGACATTGTCCGATGAAATGTTATGAATTTTAATGACTTTTTATGAACCAACTGGTGTATCATACGAAAAGCCACTAGTACGGTGAAATGGTATACATGATCAGAGTGTTAGGTTTGCATGTCTGTCTCCTTATGAGTCTGAAGTCTGAACTGTTACAAAAATTGTTAACATGTATAACTGCACCATTTCATTTTACAGAATAATATATCATATATCATATACAACAATCTCAATACATTTCCGTTGCCGAGTAAGATCTGCCACCGAGTTTACCCCACAAACATTTCAAAAATGACTTATACTATTGACTTCATATATACTAGGCATTTATTTCCTATAAAACCGGAAATGATAACATAGCAATCAAATACTCTTGATGAATTTTACACTTCCCTGTTTAAACCTGTATTGTTTTTTGCATATTCTTTGTCGTTACTATTATTTCTTATCATATTGCTTAGTATAGAATTGACTAAACCGGTTTGCAGATCCCAACCGCTACTGTCTAAAGTTGATAATTAATCTCACATGCAACCGAACGTTTCCGTTGACGGTTGTAAAAAAAGCTTACAGTTTTCATTCAATAGACTGTAAGAGTAGTGAGCTATCTGTAGACAAAATCTAAATTGTCAATTCAGTAAAATGATATCTAGACAGCGAAAAACGTTTTTTTCGCTATTCGTTTTTTTTCTAACCGTTTCATTTTAGCTCCCTATTTGCAAAATGTATATTTTACGAATCATACTGGTCACTATCTAAGCGAAGGGGGGGGCTTCTTAAAAATTATTGACTAGGTGAACAGAAGTTCGTATACCCTAGGTGGTGTCCAGACGAATGGATATTCATGAATTGAAACCGCACGATTAAAAAAGTACTTACACCCAAAACAAAATCCATTCTACGAGTTATTATCCTTTAAGCAGTCTTTCATTGAAGTTGATATGTCGTAATATCACGTCTTTCATACTATATCAAGCCTTTCTAAAGGCTAATCCATTGTGTTTTATAGTGAAAATTGAATAGTGTTTATTCTGAGTTGCTCCAGCTTTTTAATTAAAACAGGAAAAAGAAAAAGTTTCTTCTCTGTTTTAATAAAAGTTGTTAAAAACAAAGTCATGGACGAAGCACTATCTCCAGATAATCGCCATCCTCCAAATCCCGATCTGGATTCGCCTGTAACACCAGATGTTGTAGTGGTTCCAGCTCCAGACGATCCGTGCTCACCAACCTTTAATTGTCCAACCTCTTCTGAAGCTTGTTATGCATCTTTTGATGATCTACCTTCTCTATCTCGAGATGAAGTTGATAAAGACGCCAATCAGCGTCGACGATTGCTTCTGCTTGATTTGTTATCGAAAACAGATGCATCAAAACGCAAGAAGGAAAAATGTTGTGGGTTCGAGTTGGTGTTTGATAAGACTTTTGTTTCATCGGCAGTCCATACTGTAGAAGGATTGGTGCCTTGTGAAACCTGGGTGGGTCTTTCGCATGGATATTTTGATAGAGAGAATTTGTCTCCTAAGCTTCGTTTGTGCAGTCACAAGCGATGTAATCCATACAGTGATATTCTGTATCTAGTAGTAAAATCGCTTAATGTGGATGGTATTCCTGGTCTGGCCTCAAACTATAAAAGATTAAAAGGCACCCGGTGGAGTACTCTTGATGCTCGTCATTATGGCGGTGAATCATTCTTGTCTTGTCTTTCGAGAGAGTCGGACGTGCTTTTCTGCTGCTGAAGCTACTCATAAAACAAGTGCCATACATACACACATTTTCACAAAGCTGTCTATTGATACCGTCTTGTGTATTAGTATTTTTACTGTGCATTTTTTCTTCTTTAAGAAATAACAATGGGTGGAGTCTCACGTTCACCTGTCAAGAAAAGTGATGTTCTTGTTATGGATGTTTCTGATAGTGGATCGGGTAAATCTGACCAAATAATTGGCGCAGTTCCTGACAAAGATCCCCTTGACGACATTCGTAATGAGCTCAAGAAACTTGATAAACTTGACCGGATCGAAAAGCTTCTCCTTGACTCACTTGAAAAGTATAACGTCCGCCTTGACTACTTAGAAAGCGAAAATTTTTATCTGAAAAGCGAGTGCAACAACTAGAGCGCAATGATGAAACAATTGCAAAGAAATTAGAGAAAAGAACTTGATTATCAGTGGTCTGGAAGACTCTTTGCAAGAAACTGAACGTGCACTATTCCAAAAAGTCTGCAAAATATTTCATGACCTTACTGACAATGACATAATACCTGACATTGTCTATAGAATTGGAAAGTTTTCGAGTTCTAAAACCAGACCTATTCGGATTAAGTGTTTAAGTATTCGTGAACGGGATGCAGTGTTTAATAACAGAGTGAAACTACCCAAACCAATTTACATAAATGCTGATCTTCCGTACTCCACACGAAGGGATTTTGGCATACTTAGAGAAAAACAACGTGACCTCACCGCTCAAGGAATCAAATCTGACATTGACTTTAAAAACAAATCTATTACGACTGCCGATGGATGCAAATTTCTTGTGATTGCCGGTGAGCTTGAAGGTGAACTCATAGTTGCGAATCCAGCATCTAAACAGGGAAATGTGGGACCACCAAAACGAAAGATGACTGATGTCCATCACCAAAAATTTAAGAAAACCAAGCACACCAATATGGGTAGTTTTTTGGGAGGAACAAACGCAGCATCATCAACCCTAGGAAACGTAAGCTACCTCAGAAACGCGGGGAGTCAACCAATACCAAGCCAATTCAACTTCGACAAACAAACTAGATAAGCAAAAGGTAGTAAAAGGTTTAAAAATTGGCATGTAAATGTGCAATCTATAAAGAACAAATTTCATACTATTCAATCCATGCTAGTCAAAGAACAATTTGATGTACTGTGTTTAACAGAATCCTTTCTGAAGCCAGAACACATACTACTCAATTTTAAGGGGTATCAAACATATCGTAAAGACTTAAATAATTCTAAACAGAGAGGCATTGTTATTTTGATATCAGATCACCTAAAATTTTGGGAACTTAAAGTTTCAAATACCTCTGAAAATACAGAAATCGCTCTTATCAAAATCCAGTACCAATTTTTAAAGAGTATTGCTATAGCATGCGTATACCGCCACCCTAACTATAAAAAAGATATTTTGCATAATGACATTGACATGTTGATTGATACTTTTACTAAAATACATTCTGAATCCAATGATTTTCTTATACTTGGTGACTTTAATTTGAAAGACAAATACGTGAACCCGCTCATAACCTTCTGTGAATCTGTGAATATTACACAAATTGTAGATACTCCAACGAGACAAAATAAGATTCTTGACCTAATTTTTGTAAAGAGTGTGGATAATGTAATTAAGAAAAATGTGTTTGATGCATCGCTTGCTGATCACTTGCTAACATCATGTATATACAAATACAAGCATGTAAAAGCTACCTACAAGAAAGTTAGTTTTAGAGTATTCTCAAAACCAAACACTGACAGATTCATTGAATCTTTGAACCGTGCTTTCTGTGAAAATATTTATGACTACGATACCTTTGTCACAGTTTTTACTGAGACCCTTAACGAATGCATACCCATATGCACGAGAAATCAAAAAATAACAAAACACAAAAAATATATATCCTTACAAACAAAGCGTATACTTAGGCAGCGAAACAAGCTTTTTCTTCTAAATAAGCGCTCTCCGTCTATATCAACCAAACAAAAACTATTGCTTCTTCAGAAAAAAGTAAAACATGCAATATTAAAGGACACTAGTACAGAGATTAACCAAAACATTGGAAAAAAAGGTCTATGGAATGGTATTAAAAGCAGCATCGAAATAACACAAAAACCCCAATGTTTACAAAATCTGAGTCCTGACTCAATTAATGATTTCTATGTTGAAATATCTACTCTAGATAAATCTAAAAATATTACTTTACCACGTAAGCCAGCTTCTATTAATCCAAACTACTGTCAGTTTACCTTAGTACCTTTCAAAGTTTAGATATCAGAAATGCGTGGAAAAGTATGAAAAATCACGGCTCTGGATCGCTTGATCCTCTTGGTATCAGCAACAGAATGGTTGAATATGCAATGAGTTCCTCAAATTTTGTTTATGCATTGACAAAACTTTTTAACAGCTTTCAAGCTAATGGATTTGTGCCTGAAAGCTTGAAAGTAGCCAGAGTTGTCCCTGTACCCAAAATCAAAAATCCTATTTCTCCCAATGATACCAGACCAATATGTATACAAGCTGTCTTTACTAAACTTCTCGATAAGTGTATTTTTTAAGCAGCTTAATACGTATTTTGAAGAAAATGACCTTTTTTCAAAAAATCAGTTTGGCTTTCGGCGCAAACTTACTACAAGTCATGCGTTGACGGCCATAACTGATTTTTTGTATGAAAACATAGATAATAACCATATCTGTGCTTTAATTGCACTAGATCTTCAGAAAGCGTTCGACTCTGTCAATCGGGATATTTTAGTTGAAAAGATGAAATGGTATGGAGTTAATGATAATCTTATTCAGTCCCTTATCTACGACAGATCCAATATGTAGAACTAAATAGCATGACTTCCAAACAAAAGTATACGACTAAGGGTATTCAGCAAGGTGCAGCTACCTCAAGTCTATACTTTTCAATCTACATTAATGATATGCCAGAATGTGTTAAAAAATGTAAATCATTCTTATTTGCGGATGACACTAGCCTTGCTCACAGCTGTAAGATTGAAAACCTACAAAGTATGTTAGATGACATTGAATCCGATCTTGAAAATGTTAGAATCTGGCTTGAAGAGAACCAAGTCAGTCTCAACCTTAAAAAATCTCAACTACTTTTTGTGACTAAGAACAAAGCCAGTCCTCTTCTAAACTCAGCCAAGGTATGTATCAATAATGTTGAAATACACAGAGTAGAATCTATTAAAATACTTGGTGTGCACATTGACTCTAACCTTTCTTTTAAAACCCACTGTAAATATGTGATACAAAAATGCTACAAAAGCTTATCTATGTGTTATCCACTGAAGTTTGTATTATCCACTGACAACAAAAAGATACTTGTAAATGCATATGTACTATCTCTTTTAAGTTATGCATCCACAATATGGATGAATAATATTTGTAAGGAATGTATATTAATGCTGGAAAAGGTCATGAAGACGGCTGCTCGCTTCATATTAAACAAAAGAAAATATGACAGCATAACTGAAAATATATGTAATGTGCTTGAATGGTTGCTACCAAAATATAAGTATAAGTATGAATGTCTAATACTAACCTATAAGATTAAGTATAATTCTGACAATGGTTTTTTTGTCAACTACTTTGACTTCACAAATGTTAATGTAAAGCAGACTAGACGTACCACCTATAACCAACCTGCTATGAAATGCAAGTCCTTTTGGGGTGAACGGAGCCTCAAGTACAAGGGTGTAAAATTTTGGAATGAAATACCAGTTGAGTTTACCAGTAATCAGGCTGTAAGCATTCATGTATTCAAGAAAGAAATATTATCTTTTCTACTAACTAGTCAAATAGCTGAGCGTGTAACTGATTACTCTGATTGTCTAAGTGATTTTTCCTTTATTGATGATGTTGTGAATAGACATAATAATGCATAAGTCTACCTATATTTATAAGTATGATCATTTGCTTTTATATTAATATGTGTCATTATAATTTCTACTATCTTTGCTTCTATACTAATGTATGTAAGTGTATAAATGTCACATTAGTGTAACTACCTTTCGAGGAATCTAATTGACAATAAATGAATATTATTATTATTATTAAAAGTGTTAAAAATATGTGGGAATACTACCGATCTCCTTTCAGCGATCCATTTGACGGCAAGCATATGAAAGATCTGTTAAAAAGATTTCTTTATGTGTCTAAGAGAATGCCAATAGCAAAAATGGACGAGTCTGAAAAAACATATGCCACACACTATATCAATGCTATTGGATGGAACAAAAGACTACGCCACCTAGGAACAACTAAGGAATATAATGATTGCATTGTGAACTATGTACCAGATGCGAAGAATGGCCATTTGATATGGAATCCAATTACCGATTCTCTAGCCGAGGACCTAGCACCTTCAAATTTTGAAGAAATATATGCACCTTACAATTTAATGGAGTGCTGGACACTTCTTCTAAATGAAAAAGAAAAACTTCCTTTACCATTCTACGCACTTTCTAGAAATGAACTGAAGGACACAACTGAGGATTTCAGAGGATTTGAGATCACTTATCTCGATTTTCTGGGGTTGATAGTGTCGTTTCTACATAACGGTGTTAAAGATGCACAAAAGACAAAAGTATTTTTTGAGGAGCTTCACAAGATTGTCAGTGAAGGGGAAAAGATCATTGGATCCAAGGATCCAGACAACAAATACTTTCCCATAAAGTGTTGTTTCAAACCTGAAACCAGAATCATTACCATACATGATTTTAAACGACGTACGCGCATACAATGTACTGTAAAGGATCTATCCAATCTTATTAAAGAACTAGGAAAGGTTTTTGTGTTTAGTACCAAAAATACAGAGCGAGTTAAAAAACTATTTGATATCAGTAAACGCTATTTACAGTTTCTGGCTGGCAGAGTGTATGAGCCAATCGACATTTCAGACGAACGTTTGGAGGCAGAAATAGTTACAAAGCCAGTTCCGAAAACTGTGTTTGTCAAAACACATTTCCAGGAACCTGAAGGTATATCCTGCAGGTTCCTTCACAGTATGTACAACAAACATATGATGTCTATTACTATTGAGCGCGATGGTGAAAAGAAGACAATGAGATTTAAACGAAGACACACCGATTATACTGGAAGATTGTTGATTGAATATGAAAAAGCCTACACCGATTTTTTAGACGAACACCCTGATGACATACTAGATCTTTTGGTTGGATTAGCGCATAAGAGATCAAAAACTTGTAAGCGGTTGGACTTTGACCTGCTGGCGATGTAGCTACTGTTAAAAACAATTAGATTAGTGGGTGTGTGTGTGTGTCATTTTATTTTAAATTGAGTTGTGTAAATTGAGAATTTAGTTTCAAATTAAAAGTTTGTTAAATAAGTTAGTATTTATTAATATATGCGATGATTGTGTAGCTAAGATTTTATACCAAAAAAGTGAATATAAAAATTAAACACCACTATCGTGTTACTATTATGCTATGATGGAATTTATAAATTGTATTGTATAAAAAATAAATTTGCAATACGTGAGCTGAATTTGGTCTGTAAAGTAATAAATGCGACTTCTTCTTTACACCCTTTCTTGAACCAACAAAGATACCGCATACTCCTACAATAATCATGAGTTTAGTAAATGATAATGCACAATAATCTACTTCCAGCCTGAAAATATTCACATAAAATAGCATATACGTATATGATATACTCTCACTTTCAATTCGACGATTCATCATTTTACAACTTCTAACATCTTTGACATGTTCACATTAATTTCTCAAAAGGAAGAGGTGACGAAAGCCCAGGATATTCCAAAATATACTGTGGGTCTACCAAGACCTCCGTCATGTCCTGGATTCCGTGTGTGTGATTTGGACCATACTCTGGGATGGTTTTGAGTATAGCACCTCAAATAAGACTGTGAATAGCTATATTTGTTTCCATGAGAAGAAGGGATCAAAATTTTTGTGTGATGGAGCAGCCGAATACAAATTTCTGCTTTTAAAAGCATTAGCAAACTCAATGTTTGATGTGAAGGAGTGAGGATCACTTTTTCTTGACGATTCCAAATACAAACGAAGTGATAAGAACAAAAAGTGTGTTGGATATCAACTCAACTCAATGAATACGTCTCTTTTAGGCGAAGAAATTATGGTCACCCATTCGGATATCCTGATTAATATGAGAAATGGTGATGTGTCTGTGATGCAGTGTGGGCATATGCCCTGCAGCAATGTAGCAAAGTGGATAAGTGCGATCGTAAAAGGGGTGTATTCAGGGTTGATTTTACCTGACAAATTTAACTTGTTAAATAGGAATAATGGTTCGTAGTTTTTTCACAAGATAAACATATAAACAGATTATCGTAATTTATTTGGTATAATTTATTTACCAACAATATGATATGTGTCTAGATCCAACATTTCTAATACAGAAGCATGGGTGGTGTTCATCACTAAATAATGTGAGTAATGAGGCTCTGTTTTGGAGTACACCAGCGGTGTGGCCCACTACAAAATTTGATGATGTTGGGAAATTCGTTTTTTGGAATCCTCAACATTTAATCGACCTAAATTTTGATGGTCAGCAGTTGGATGCAGAGGACATATACCTTTCCCGAGCTATGGATATGATGGATAAAAGGTTATCCGACTCAACTTTACCACCACCACCACCACCACCACCTTCTGCTTCTTCCTCTGAATTAATTTCTCCGTCAAATTATTCTATGACACCATCTCCAGTTGGGTCTGGATTACATTCAACACCAACTAAAAAAACTCTACCATTTCAGAAATTGAATTTCAAAAAGAATCTATTCTCCGAGCAACAGCAAACCAGCGTAGATAAAAGTAGTGAGGATATAGTTGGGGGAGGCAGTGAAGAAGGAGTAAATAGACATCCCTACACGCAAAACCTCAAGATTTTGGAAACCGATGAGAATGAGCACACTAATGTATCACCATCGGTTCGACAAGCAACATCTTCTACTGAAGATAACCTGCAATATGGAGGGAAGAAATTGGGTAATCAACATCCTAAACCACAGTCCAGACTACCACTCACATCTCGACACATCCAGTTTTCTGGGGATTCCAAGTTTTTCAAAATCGAAAAAACAATTCGTTCTCGCAAACGGGTTATCAAACTTCTTGCAGAAAGAGATGGGCCGTTTATTGTTCATCAGATAGTACGGCATTTTTACAAATACAGGATTGATACCACGATATTGAATGCTGCTCTTCTCCGTTCAATGGAGTTGCTCAAATCCTAATTGTGTTTTTATCTGATTTTTGTGCATAATAAAAAATCATTGGAATTATATTTAATGTAACTTGATTCGAGTATTTTTTGAGTAGTGATGACAAGCGATTCCTTCATATAAGCATAATAACTTGTAAAACTTGATAAGAGTAAAAAATATATCGAGCACTTGCAAACTTGATTAGAGGAAAGCTATATCAAGGACAAGCATTACGTTTATAGGTTTGATATACTCTCACACCAAGTAGTAAAGAAAAAAGAGCATACAGACAGCGGAATGTCATGTTATACATTGTTTTGTTTATTGGGGTACCTTTCTGCAGATGTTTTTGTTACTTACTTACTTGCATTTCATTTTTGCTTAGACATGATATTTAGATTGATTTTTAGGCTAGATATGTGAAGTTTGTGTGAGTTGTTTTTGATTGTGGTAAAAAACTATTTTTTGTTTGTAGCAACAAGTGAGCGTGATCTTGAGCTTGAAATGCGAGAGCTGGAGAATCCTCTTATCGCACAGTCGCGAGCTCGAAATGACTTGGGTGCGAATCATTTTTTACGCTCATGTACTATAATCATACTTTTACGCTCATGTACATCCAGTCAAAATTATGAAGTTCCTTGTTTCCATTTTAGGTTTTCGTAAGGAATTAGCTTACTACCAATGTATGCAGTACATTTCAATTCGAACAATGATCCGTCGTCGGCGAGATACCATACATCAGAAGAAGCGCAACTTTGTGCGATGCATGCATCGTCTAGAGTAAAAATATACTCTACATACTTCAGTTCGAGTGATATATTCAAATGCAACTTACACTTGATATAACTGCATTTCATTTTTTTGCTTAGACATGATATTTAAGTTGATTTTTAGGCTAAATATGCGAAGTTTGTGTGAGTTGTTTTTTATATTGGTAAAAACTGTGAAAATGTATAAAGCTATTTTATATACACCTATCACACTACAGTAAGAGTGATATTAGTATAAAAGTATGCTTCCGACAAAGCTCCTCTTTTCTCCCAAAATTAGTACGTGCGTAAAACAACAGGAAATCATGTATTGCAAAACTGCAAGCAGGGTGGATGTTAATCATATTTACACAGGAAGTTATGGAAGTTCATAAACTCTAGTATCCGAGTTTTTTTACGCTGTGGTTAATATCAGCTGTATGACTTTATCCGATCATTACAACTCTATAAATATACATAAAAGAGTAGTAAAAAAATTGTTACTCATGAGCCAAAGTCTAGAATATTATTTTTCACTAAAAATACAGCTACTCTTTAAGGTGGGTGAGCTGGTAGGGAGGGTGAGCTGGTAAGGAGGGTGAGCTGGTAAGGAGGGTGAACTGATAAGGAGGGGGAGTTTTACTACATCCGCACGCTTATCATGAATATCATCTCCCCTACTTCCGCGAATATTCATCTCCCCCACTTCCGCTTTTTCTCTCCAGCACTTGTATGGACAAATATCGGCCAGGTATAGCACAAGGACTTATGACTTATCAGTGAGGTGTGTTCTTTGACATATGTTGCGACCCTCGTTTTTTTGGTGGGTGGTTTATCTTGGTGGGGGTGAGTGTGCAGTGCAAAGAAGGGAAGCAGCGAAGATATCCGCACGCTTATCGCAAGTATTCAACCCCCCCCTACTACTTCCCCCTTTTCGCAAATACCGTACTGGACAATATCGGTCCAGGGTATAGCACAGGACCCTTATAACACGGGGCTTATGCAAATCGCTTGAGAAGCTTCACAAAATGAATAGCTAATTGTTCACCCACCCACTACTTCAGTAGTATGTTTTAGCGACTTTAATGCTTAAGTTGAAAAAAGTAATAATAGGAGTACTGAACCTTCATCTTAAACCCTGATTCTAGTTAAAATCAACACACTTTAAAATTCCGCAATGAATTTTGATTGGAAAATTGTATAGTGTATATTTGTTTATAGTAATAAAAAAGCCCCTAGTACCTTTGGGTAACTTTCTCGATAAATATTAGGTCTCATAGTTTATATATTCTGATTTAAATTGGAAGCAGCTTTCAAATTTAGAATCTCATGTACAGTGACCTAATCCAATCACTAAACTAATCGTAGATGGTGATTTAGTAATCAAATCTTGATTTATATATACAACGATTTTTTTGCAACACCAACCATTCAAAAAAAGTTAAGTTTTACGTAAGACTTTATAAATGTAGAATTTATAGAGCTCTAATAGTGGGTGCAACTACTCAACTAATATTTATTGTCGACTTAGATTTCAAACGCTCCATATAATTTTTACGATGACCAGTTATTGTGTAAATTATCTATTTTACCATAAATTAATTTTGAAATAAATAATTTTAATGATGATTTACATTTGAAAGTGTTCTGATTCGCGGTTTCTGTGAAACATTTAAAACAAAGTCTTAGCCTTCATGGCTATCCATCTTGGTAAGCTGTCTCAGTTCCATTTAGAACTAGTTTCGGATGCATTAAAGCTTCTCCCATTTTCTAACAATGTGAAGCGAACGTGTGGGAGTTGAAGGGAATATACGATCTGAATCTGGCTTGATTGTTTAACCAACCCCTACTTTTACCAAGATTTGCCAATAAATAAACTCAACTGATTGTTGTGATTCGTACAGCAGTACCGGCACAAAAAACTCGACTTAAATATTTTATAGTTACGAATACGACATAAAATATCATTAAATGTGAATAAGAAAACGTCTATTACGTCCAGAGACTTTCTTACTAAACATTATGTTAAGCTTTTTGTTTGACTTGAATTTGTGTTTAGACGTTACTCGTACTAATTGAGTCTATGCATATATGTTGTATACTTATGTTTGTAACTCTACACCCATAATTCATATTGTTCAGATCTTAATATTACAAAATATGACATCCACAACTTCATAGGATACATAATTCTGAATGCAAATACTACAAGTCAGTCGCGCATAATGACTTTCTCCTTTGAGAAACAGCGGGAGACTCATTGTATTACCACAGAGATAAAACGAAACATCAATCTCAATGTTCTCAGCTAAAATTCTGATTTGATGAGCTATCATATTTCAAATAACTTTTAGTTAGGCATTAGTTAATCATTTTGGAAGCTATTTTTATGATTAATTTGTTTTTTGCTATAGAAGCTTGGTGTTTAGAAATTCTTTAGATGGATTCAAACCTGAGTTTTAGTATTTCAATTTAGTAGGAGCTAAAACTTTTGTTTACATGCATGAATTCAATATCACTTGCTTTTAAATAATTTCATACGGTAAACTGCTTTTCGATTTTTCAACTATGTTATCAGCAACCAAATGCTAATTCAATTTGCTAAATCTATTTTAAAAATAGTTTAGTTGAAGGCTTCACGTACGTACCGGACTCCTATCCCAATAAACCAACAAACAGTCTAAGAACTACTCTACACACTACAGCACTAAACGCTGGTACCGCACTGTACCATCCTATATACGTCTAAACTGGAACGCAAGAACGTTCTGAGCCGGTAAAATGGCACAGCCAGCATGGTGCTAAGAACGTTCTTTGGAGGTACCACGAAACCCACCACTGCAACGGTGGAACGAACTGCTTAGGTTCTTACAATGGACCATGTTTGCGTGATTTATGCTGCACTGCTGTGCTTTGAATTGCCGTGTATATGCAATTTAGTAATGTAAACAAATATAAACAACAGTTTACAAACAGCATAAAACAACAATTTCTAATTTTTATAACAAACATTTACTAAATTCTAAAAATAATACATTAAAATTAACAAATTTTCGCATGTATGTAATGAAACAAATAATTAAGTCCCATCTGTCTTCGACAGTGACAGGTACATCTTGTGGAACAACTGCACTTGAGCACAGTAAAGATTACGGAACTTATTAACAACATAATTTTGCCCGAGCTAAGCACACTTGTTTAAATTTATGAATTAGAAAGTAGATACTGAACCTATTTGTCCACACTATAAGTCCTGACTATAACACAAAATAACTGTTCTAAATTATTTCTTTTTCTTAGCTTTCAACTTACTCATTGGCTCAAAATTCAGTCTACTTTGAAACTAATTTAAAACGATAGTCACAAACAACATATGTTTTCGTTAGATGAATTGTGATAGTATGTGCCCATACTTTTCATTTCGTCTAGACGTACCTGTGGTACCCATCTCACGGTTAGCACAACAAAAAACCGCCAAAATCAGCTCCTGCTTATGTACATATGTTATCCACAAACGCAAACCGCTCTTGAGTTTGTAAGTAGGTAAGCACATACTATACAATTCATCTAAACGAAAACATTATGTGGTTGTGACTATCGTTTTAAATTAGTTTCAAAGTAGACTGAATTTTGAGCCAATGCAGTAAGTTGAAAGTAAGAAAAGATAATAATTTAGAACAGTTATTTTGTGTTATAGTCAGGACTTATAGTGTGGACAAATAGGTTCAGTATCTACTTCTAATTCATAAATTTAAACAAGTGTAGCTCGGGCAAAATTATGTTGTTAAATAAATAAGTTCTTCGTAATCTTTACTGTGCATCAAGTGCAGTTGTTCCACAAGATGTACCTGTCACTGTCGAAGACAGATGGGACTTAATTATTTGTTTCATTATATACATGCGAAAATTTGTTAATTTTAATGTATTATTTTTAGAATTTAGTAAATGTTTGTTATAAAATTAGAAATTGTTGTTTTATGCTGTTTGTAACTGTTGTTTATATTTGTTTACATTACTAAATTGATATAACGGCAATTCAAAGCACAGCAGTGCAGCATAAATCACGCAAACATGGTCCATTGTAAGAACCTAAGCAGTTCGTTCCACCGTTGCAGTGGTGGGTTTCGTGTACCTCCAAAGAACGTTCTTAGACCATGCTGGCTGTGCCATTTTACCCGGCTCAGAACGTTGGTTACCAGTTTAGACGTATATAGGATGGTACCAGTGTACCAGCGTTATGTGTGTAGTGTGTAGAACGTTCTTAGACTGTTTGTTGGTTTATTGGGATAGGAGTCCGTATCGTACGTGAAGCCTTCAACTAAACTATTTTTAAAATAGATTTAGCAAATTGAATTAGCATTTGGTTGCTGATAACATAGTTGAAAAATCGAAAAGCAGTTTACCGTATGAAATTATTTAAAAGCAAGTGATATTGAATTCATGCATGTAAACAAAAGTTTTAGGCTCCTACTAAATTGAAATACTAAACTCAGGTTTGAATCCATAAAGAATTTCGTAAACAAGCTTCTATAGCAAAAAACAATAATTAATCATAAAAATAGCTTCCAAAATGATTAACTAATGCTAACTAAAAGTTATTTGAAATATGATAGCTCATCAAATTCAGAATTTTAGCTGAGAACATTGAGATTGATGTTTCGGTTTTATCTCTGTGGTAATACAATGAGTCTCCGCTGTTTTTCTCAAGGAGAAAGTCATTATGCGCGACTGACTTGTAGTATTGCATTCAGAATTATGTATCCTATGGAAGTTGTGGCATGTCATATTTTGTAATATTAAGATCTGAAACAATATGAAATTATGGGGTAGAGTTACAAACATAAGTATACAACATATATGCATAGACTCAATTAGTACGAGTAACGTCTAAACAAATTCAGTCAAACAAAAAGCTTAACATAAATTGTAGTAAGAAAGTCTCTGGACGGAATAGACGTTTTCTTTAATCACAATTTAATGATATTTTATGATCGGATTCTACTATGAGAATTATTGTAAGTCGAGGGTTATGTGGCGAATCTGCGAGAATTCACAAATCAGGTTGAGGGTTGATTTATTGGCATAAGGTCTTGGTACGAAGTAGGGGTTGGTTAAGACAATCAGCCAGATTCGCGATCGTATATCCTTCAGATCCGGCCCACTTCCTCACATGTTAGAAATGCGGACGACTTTAATGCTCCGAAAATAGTGTCTAAATTGGAACTGTGATGACAGCTCCTATCGTAAGATGGATAGTCCATGTAAGGCTATAGACTTTGTTTAAATGCTTTCACAGAATACCTGCGAATGCAGAACACTTTTCTAATATGTATATCCATCATTAAAATGATTTAATTGTCTAAGATTAGATTTTTATGTGTATAATAGTAGATATTATTACCACAATAACTTGGTCATCGAAAACTTATATGTGAGCGGTTTGAATCTAAGTCTGAGTCAATAAAATATTAGTTGAGTAGTTTCGCCCATGATTGATGCTCTATAATAAATTTTAATTTATATATAGTCTTTACGTAAACTTAACTTTTTTGAATATGGTAGTTAATCAAATCTTGATTTAATATAATACAACGATTTTTTGCAACACCA
>LJIJ01002618.1:0-25210 GCA_001718145.1 Orchesella cincta
CCACCCCCCAGAGAGGATGGCTGCCATACTGCGTAGATACCACATCAAATCTATGAAATAAATGCGGATACCGTGGAGAACATGGTATCTTGTGTTTTTACAAGTGTACTTGAATTTTGAATCATTCTAGTAACTTGAGTAAAATAGCAACTGGTGAAATCAATTGCTGGTGGTTAAGGTTAAGTTATTCATAGACTAGATTCAAAGAAGTTTTAAAGGTCTTCGGTTAAATTAATATCTGACAATGGGATGCGCACTGTAAGATACCAGAAACTAAACCTAATATCCGTGCTTCAATTATTATTACAAGCCCAACCAATTTTGTACGAATGCAGCAAATAGAGTAATGCTATCAACTTGCCGAATGAGCATGAACATGGAATATTTCGATGTTTATGAACACTTTATTCTTTTGTCGGTCTTTTTTACATAGTACTATGTAAATTAGATTTTTATCTAATCTATGAGATTTATCGTGACTTTAAATAAAACATAACTATTAATGAAGTACGGTAATTAAGTAGCCTTACTCCAAACGGCAAGGAGGGAGCTATATAAAAATTAATCCTTATTGAATGCAATGTGGTAATTCTTTTCGTTTTAATTCGTTAAATGACATTTTGAATGTTAATATCTATAAAGTGTTACATTAAAGACACGTTTACTTCTTACCATTAAGACAACCACTCATTCAACTATCAAATAACGAGCCTCATTATCAGATGTACACTTATTACGTTATACTTCATCGGCTCGGCAGTTTAAATAGAAATAAATGACCGATAATATAATGATCCGTATAAATACAACATGCAAATGAGAGACAAAAAATAAACTAAAAATTTACGGACAATCATACTATCTTAAACAAATTCTACAACTTAATTAAAATAAGAACAAAAATATGTGAGATGTTGTTTACTTCCATGATACATAAGAAGAAGGTTAGTTTCACTTCACGCTCCGTTTCCGTTCTGCCATTCCCTGTAAAAATAAAGAAATGAAAAATCATTCTTCACAAGTTAATTAAAATCGAAAATGATACTCGTAGTAGTATTTACTGCAAATCAAACTAACCCAATTAAAGATTTCATAATTTTCTGACTTTTTCTATTTGTCTAGAGGGGTTCCGTTCGTGCTTCTGCTTTGCATCGGGTGCTATTCCGCGTAGCCGGTGTCTCCTTTCCGTACGTTTGTTGGATGGAGGTGCTTTCATTATTTATTATCGGTTTCAAATAAGGTCACTCCAGATGGTACAGGTGCTGCATCTCTACAAATGTTGTAGGTTAACTTAGTTATAATACTGGTAGCTTAAAGTCATAAAAGCGTAACAAAATGACCGTCGAGTGTCCTATGTCCTAGTGCATCCTATCTCTGGAGTGTAAAGTTTTGCCGGGACATTTCGTTTTTGTATTCCAAAATCTATCATCATCTGCATCGTGTTTGTGTCCGACATTTTGATGAACTTTCGAGGTGCGGACTTCTGAACTAAAAACAACAATAATAGCTATCTAAATTGAACATAATGACGAATGTAATTAAATGAACTTTTCCATGTTATTGTTATTAATGAAAAAACAATGCCAACTCTTGCCAGTTATTAAATTATTGTCCGTAACTGATTGTAATTCATGCTAATCCATTTACCGTTATAATCTCTGTATGTGCTATTTTATTACATTAAAATAAATTGTTTAATTTTAAAATTACAATTTCAACTAGAATTACTAACGGGATTAAAAAAAAATATTCTAAATCAGTTTGTCTATTTGTGTTGGAACGACTCCTAGTGCTAAGCTATCTAATCTAACTGTGTATTTGATGTATTTCATTCGTTCAATATTTATCATCAACTTCTACAAGCTAGTATGCCATGTCCGTCAATACTCAGCTGCTTATAAATATTTCACACTCCGCCTAAATGCCAGATTAAAAAAAAACACGAAGAAAAAGAAGATGACCAGTTTGGAACGAATTAATTTGGGCTGGATTGCAGGTAGAACGACCCGGTGTTTTTTTAAAATTTCTTGACATTTTTTATAGCGTTTCAAGATGTTTTCTATCGTTTACACTACTTTTTATGAAAAATTAAATTTTTGAAATTTTTCGAATTGTTCTTCGAAATTTTAAACTTCAAAGTTTTCTATGGTTTTGTTTTGTTTAAGGTCTTACATAACCAAACCAACAAAATTGACCGATGCTAAAAAAAATCAGAAAAATTTTGAAACAGAAATTTGAACCCATTTCAATTAGAGGTGGGACAAAACCTGCTTGCACAGGCGAGTGTCCATGGGCGCTTGCGAATACCATGGGTATGGCAAGCTTGCGGGGACTTGCAAGCTGCAAGTCCAAAAAGCAAGCGGGCTTGGGTCAAAAATTTGCAAAGCGGGCTTGGGTCAAATTTGCAAGCGCTTGCTAATACCACGGTTAAATTTACTGTAAAATTTGCATAAAAACGCTATTATAAATCCCCATCTAGTCATCACAACTATAAACTGCAATTTATATCTAAAAACTCATGTTTTAATCAGGTTTTTGAGTAGTTTAAACCAAATACACTCTTCGAAAATGTCAAAATCTGATTGTTGAACACAGTATTTGCTGTTTGTACTAAGTTTAGCAAAAATGTCCGTTAATTTTTTTGCAAGACTTGCAAGCGCCCATGGGTGAAGCAAGCCGGGTCAAACTTTTCTTGCAAGCAAGCGCAATCGGATTTGGGGCAAGACCTTCAAGCGTGGGTGCAAGTGGGTCAACAAAGTGGGTGGGAAGTTTCTCCAACTTCCACCTCTAATTTCAATGCATAAATTTAACCTTGCGTTAGGGGCCGTCCATATCAAACGTAACGCAGGCTATGGGGGGGGGGGAGTTGAGCTCAGCGTTACGGAGCGTGACAGGGGAGGGAGGGGGGTCCAAGGCGAGCGTGACGGTTTGATTTTTTTAAAAATTTGACATACATTTTTTCTAACTTTAACCCACAGGTTTAATAAGTGAGCCAAAATGGATACAAAGCACAAATACAGTGAAAACCATGTAGTTGATACAGAAAAACAACTTTATCAGCTTTCAAAATCTTCTTGATGACTTTAGGATGTGTATTTATGCTATCAGACTCATTTTTTTCTAGCGTTACGTGACAGAGGGGTGGGGGGGGGGAGTCAGGTCACCGTGACACAGCGTTGACAAACGGGGGGAAGGGTTTCTGAAATGGTCCATTTTAGCGTTACGTTTGATATGGACGGCCCCTTAATAAACTGAACTCACAATTATAGCTAATATAACTCACTAATATAATACAACTAAAAATAACGATTATACAAGAAACGCTTTCTGGCCCTCATTTTTTTACAGGTTTTTTAATTCTTTGGGGTGAAAAGAAATATATGCGTTAAAATGATAAGCTATTAGTTTGAGCTCAGTTCACAAATAGGGTCTTTGCACATTTTACTGACATTCAAAGCAAATGAATGCCAGAACTCTGTTAAAGTGTTCTAATACTACATATCGAGATGTACTAACATTTTTTGGTCAGGAAATTGCCTAGATGCCGGATATTAATTCGTGAATTGAAAACCACAGAATTGCTTTGTGATTACAGTGTAGTTATACATTTTGAAGTATTTACGCTTACATGTTTACAAGCTAAGCATAACAACCCATACCGTTACCACATACTTATTCAATTCATTGCATGCATTTAAATGGGTCACCGAAAAAGGCGTTTTGCCCACTTTTTCCGCAAAATGTAAAGTAGGAAAATGTGTCACTTTTTAAGAATTAGACATCACGATTAAATGAAATTACACTTTGTAAGTAAATATTTCACTTCACAAAAAAACTATAGGAGTGTTCGTATACATTAAATTCGTGTAGTGGTAGCTTGTAAAAATTGTAAAAAAAAGATTACATACATGAAGATTATACTCATCAATAATGTACCATAAAACTCACACCACTTTTATCAGCTCGTCTTATGAGTTGTAGGTATCAACAAAAGAGACTTCGCCAAAAAAAATTATATTCGCACGGACCGACAACTCGAAGGTTGAATTATATTCAACTGAAATGGAACATGATCATGCTGACACCTCCTGACTCTCTTGACTTGCCATACGTGGTTGACCATGACATTGATTTTGAGAATAGTTCTTAAAATCGTAATAATCAACGGAAATATTTCTTTCGCTGTATTCCAAGAATGAGGCTATTAGGCTGATGGCTATGTAACTCATTGTAGGGATTTCCTGTACTTCTATTTGAACATCAGGCAAGAATGAAAGTTTCACCCATTTTGTGTTGCTATTACATCAAGTGAAACAACTTCCGACTTTGGTTTTGTTTTAGAGCAATACATAAATCAGATGAAGCTTTCAACCTAAATTCTTATAGCAGGCGTGTCGAAAGTATTTCCAATAGATTCACCGAGGTTTTCGGAACTTAATGTCACGCGTTAGCTGCTGGGCCCCTGTTTTATAGAGTTAGAACAATAACACACATTTAAAAGCCGAACCTATTGCACACGCGAAATCTGGTTCTAGTAGATGTAAGTTTTATTCAGTTAAGTAGAGAACTTCACCCGATAAGCAAACGACGTTCGATTGTATTTGCACAAATACGAGTTGGAAGTCGCTTGAAGGTTATAGAAAAATACGTGCCGTTTGTGGAAAGTAGAAGTGAAAGTAAATTTGAATTTTCACAGTCTATCAAGCTGGAAACGTGCACTTGCAAAGATTTTTTGACCAGTGACGATAAAAGAAAATAAGTGGGATTTTTTTAATAAAATGTATAAATTAGTACAAAAAGTGACACATTTTCCTACTTTTGGGCATATTTGCCTGAAAAAGTTGGCAAAAACGCCTTTTTCGGTGACCACTTTTATTTGTGCCAATTTCATTAGATGGTAGACGGTGCTGTAAATACCTGTTAAAAATTTGACACTTAAATTTCTTTAAGAAGAAGCATTTCAACGTGTTATTATTACTCAGAATGCGTTTTATCGAATGTGTTGGCTTATCTGTCGATACGGTAATTCGTTGAATAAGGTTAAATAAATAGTCAATTAGTTTCACATTGCGAAAGGAAATATTTTTGAGACGACGGTCTGTGCCAGCAAAAAGATTACAATCAACACTTGTAATTTTTAGTGCATTGAAAAATGCATTGTATCGAAAAATAAGACTACCCTTTTTAGCTGGGAAACATTTTATTATTATTCATTGCGAAAATTTCCAATAATTTTTTAACTTTTAAACAATAGGTTGTTGTTTCTGATACTTTTTCACGCATTCTATCATTCGCGAGTTTCTTATAAAGTTTATGAGGAAGTGATTTTATATCTTCACGTTTTATAATACTTGTCTTTTACAATCCGTGCGGGTAAAATATCATTTGCCAGCATTGACGACTTATTTCGTTTAATAATTCAAAGCAGCTTTATTTCTTCCTGCTGTGCGTCACTGGTCGAAAGCTTCATTTCTAGGCTAATTAAACTCTATATATGGTGCTTGTTCTAATAGTAAGTTCTATCTACAAGCGTACTTAAGAGTGGGACATTTGGCTATAAGGTAGTGCAACCGAAGTAGTAAAATTTTATGGAAGAATTTTTCTTATATAAGAATTCAATTCTTTGAAATAAAAACGTTTATCTGACATAACATATCAAGGAAGGTATTTCGGTAGTTTTCACAGGGTAAATGGGTTTATTTGTTTGCGCATGTATCAAACAATTTTTGATACATTAACACAAAATTAAATTTTACATCACTGTGGTAGATATTTGAATTTTAATCAGGAAATATGTCAGAACGAAACTCAGAAACTAGAAAACAAAAATACGATTAAATTATGGTTATTCTTAGCAGGATTGGAATCCTAATTCATACACTATTATCGTAAAACGTAATTACTTTACCGCGCCAAGAAGAGGAAAGTTTACAGTTGCAATTCCAGACATTTCAATTGCCACAGAATCCCTTGAAGTGGAATCCATCAAAAGTGTGACTTGTCGCCCACTTAGAGAAAGGTATTGACCGTGTTCATAAAGCCATGTCTTCATAACATGCATCTGTATGAATTAAATAATACGTAAAATTCTGAACCAATTTAATAAATGCTTTCATATATGTTATAAATATGCATTTACCTGTCGACTTATCTTAGAAGCAACAAAAAGAAACCAAACGAAACTCACAGAATAGTAAACAAGAACAACGTCCTGGTTCTCAAATCGTAGAATACTATCTAATACATGGCGTACGCAAACATCCCTTCACCAACGAAACAAAGTAGGGAATCGCCGATAGCAGCGTTAATTAGTTTGGTGAGCTGTTGCAATGACCGGTACGCAGCCACGATATTCATGGTATAATTTCGAGATGAATTTGCATCCAATTTTTCCCAAATTAGACAACAACCCTCTTGGTTTTTCCAATAGTGCAATTTAAGCGTTTTGATAAATGTAGTGACTCGGTTTGACATCATAAGCCCACACATTATTAGCAACGTGTCAGAAAAAGAACCCATAATGTATTTGCATAATAATGATACAAACGTTAAGCCTGCTAAGATAGCCTCAACTGCAGTCGAAACTTGTGAATTCGTGGTAGAATTATTTAATGGAAGGGGTTGAAGGCTTAGCTGAAAAAATGCATACTTTGCTTCCGTTACTAAACCATTGTACCACCCAATTAAGCCTGTTTGTTGCCCCCTTGTAGTTTGACAATCTTATTAAGCGCCTGAGTTGACGGAATGTCACGGAGCCCGTAGTTGACAATTACCACGGTGAAAGTACATAGACTGGTTATAAAATGAATGGACTCAAGGCGTAACCATTTTCCAACATTGTGGTGATATTCCTGGCTGATGTTAAATTGTAGGTTGGTTCCTCTAAAATTAACAATTTTTAAAAACAAATCCTGTCTAGTCCAAATTGCTCTTACGATGAATATTTTGTATGAAATACTGAATATATTTTCAATTAGACTAAAGTACGTGACCTGTGGATTGCCCACAGACAATCTTTCAATGGAGTGCCTCAGACCTACAGCATAGAAGCAGAGGGAAAGAAAATTCGACACTCCGCACATGATCTGAAACAACATCATTAGTTACGAGCAGATAGCAACATATAAGCGTTGTTATTCATTGCCGACTTACTGTTTGATATTTCCATTTATGAACTTCGTATTTTCCATTGTCCAGCTTTTTAAAGCGGTAAGGCACGAAACATAAATAATAACAGAAATTAAAAGTCACAACCAAAAATCTTGAGGACATAACGGAATATATTTATTGATGTCAACGTAGTTGGGGCAATACAGGATATATTAAAATTGCGATTTTACATGTTACGTTTCTAATTCATTTCGTAAGACTAATTTTCTTGTATGCCTCGACCAAATTTACTAAACATTTGAAGGTTTTCCTTTGTAATTTAAAAATACATATTTTAATATTTTAGCGATAATCAGATAAAAAGCTTTCAGATAGTTTTGCAATCATTCCTTTCTTCCATTGATAGTTTAAAAAGTCTTTATAGTGACCTGTAGCCTATCCCGCCTGCCATGCAAATGATTATAATAGCAAAACATCCTCACAAATGTATATAAACTCAGTAAAATCCATTTTCAGAATCTTTTCTTCTTAGGTAAACAAGTTTTCAATACAATATTTGTCCTAGCAAATAAAAAGATATACATACATATATATATATATTCAGTCGATACATAAAACGTGTAAGTATTTTTTATGAAAAATAAGGTGCCATTCTTTCGGACCACTATTAATTTTAAATGCATCTAATGTTTTAATTTCAATGCATGTACAGTTTTAAATTTGCATTCCGGTTACTTGTTCATTGGGTTGCTTTCCATTCATGGAGCGTTATGCAGTTTGAGGTGTCGTTTGTATTCTGATGAAGAAGTAGGTCAGAACGAGACTCATCAACTGTAAAATATTATTAATAAACATTTTCACTGTGTTTTTATATTAAAATTTAATTTAATCAAGTTTACCGTTCCAACAAGGGAAAAGCTAATAGCGCAGACACCCGACATTTCGATTGCCACAGAGTCTTTAGATATGGAGTCCAGTAATAAAGTGACTTGTCTACAGCGTAATGTTAGAAACTGCTCATGTTCGTAAAGCCATTGCCTCATTGTTTGCATCTAAAATTTAGTTTCAGCAATTAAATAACAGTTTATTACAACCATTTAAACATTTTTGATTTTGATGATTATTGGTTACAGCTTACCTTTTGGCTGATTCTCGAAGCAGTAAACAGAAACATCATAAAACAAATATAAAAGTAAACACGAATAACACCTCTGGTTTCAAATAAAAATATGTTGTTTAAATTCATTGCATAAATGAATAACCCTTCTGCAATAAAAAATATACTGACATCTCCAACAGCCTCATTGATGAGCTTAGCTAGCTGCTGTAAAGATTGGTATTTTTCCAGTATTTTATTCGTGTCGATTTTACTCGCTTGTAATATCTTCCACTTTGATGGTATATCAAAAACAGCAAGGTTATGTTGCCAGCTATGAGATTTGAGGATAGAGATAAAGTTGGTCACGGGAATAAATAAGGACAGTACATTCATAAGAATAGTTAGGTCTCCAAAAGAACCCATAATGAATTTGCAAGTTAGCGCAACGAAAGTGACAACTGCTAGAAAATTTTCGATGGTTGACGACATGGGGATTGAATGGAATGTCGCACTATTGCTACACGATGGGAGCAGTTGGAGTTGGCGATAGCATTCATGATCTAGTAAGAAAAATATGTACTTGGATTCCGTCACAAGACCGTTGTACCAATCAGTGAAAAAGCCTTGGACTTCACCTTCCCGTTTGACTACTTCACCAATTGCTTTGCTGGAAGGAATTTGCAAGCGTAGCAAGACCACAAATAATGAAAATGTGAACAGAATCTTTAAAAAGGTGTTTGAATCAAGTCCCCAAATTTTGCATCTGCTGTCGCTCTGTTTTTCAACGTGTATGCTGCTAAAATTCACGATGTTTAAGAAAACGTTTTGTCTCGTCCAAACAGCCCGTAGCACGGATACCTTGAAGAGAATGCCGAATGCATTTTCAAAAAGACTAAAATAAATTACTGGTGGAGTTCCATGGGACATTTCTTTTATAGCATGCTTCAGCGCGGTTGCATACAGAAATATAGCTAGGGAGTGAGAAATTCCACAAAAAATCTAAAATGTAAATAGAACTCGGTTAAAATATGTTTAAATAAAGTATTTTTAAATTGATGTAAATACATTACCCTTTGAATTTTACATGTATGAAGCTTATACTTTCCATTTCCAACGTTTATGAATTTGAATGGCATGAAACAGAGATGGTATGAATAGTTCACGTAAACTAATAAAATGTTTGACGCCATTGATAGTTCTTACTTGTTCTTACTTAAAACCCGTGTTAATTTATAAATTCAATTTACTGTGGGACTTTGTTTTGCAGTTGCAAATTTCAGTGAAGTGTTACCTCAAAACTTGTATCAATTGTGAGCATGTTAGAAATTGGGTTATAGGAACTCCGGCATTTTAATCAAATATTGTTGAAAGGATTAGTCTATCGAAAAAGTTTATCAACTAGACATTTGCGATTTGGGCAACATAAAAATGTATAAAACGTCAAATTATATATACCACTATCAATTTGCCTTTCCTTTAAACCTTGCACAACTTTCGTCTTGGCCAACCATGTATTTTAAAAGCGTTCTGCCAAATTAAATTAAATTTCGATCGGACAACCTTGGACAAACATTTGCTTATGGGATGAAAATCGTTGAAAAATATATCATAAAAACTGTGATAATAAAGTCACTATATGGAAATTATCTATACTATTATCTATCTATTATCTATATAATTATCTATACATTATAATATTTACTCAAACATTAATCATAATCATGATTATTATGCAGTTAAAGCAACTACGGCAGTTGTGATTGTAAAATAGTTAGTATCTTTCACTTTTGTGAATTTTTGACAACATTTACAGCTAGTACGCATTATTTAATTAATGCGTAATTTAATTGGATTAATTTGGATTAATTGTGTCTTTTCTTGGAAAATTATCCAGCTTGCGTTGTCGTTTGTATTCTGATGAAAAAGTATGTCAGGACGAGACTCAACAACTGAAATATTTAAAAAGTGTTTTTGTATGGTTGATTATTATTTTAGTATTAAATTCCTTAAATTAATTTTACCGTTCCAACAAGGGAGAAATTAATGGTACAAACTCCTGACATTTCAATGGCCACCGAGTCTTTTGATATGGAATCCAGTAGAAGTGTGACTTGCCTACCGCGTAATGTCAGGAAATGCTCGTGTTCGTAAAGCCACAGCCTCATAGTTTGCATCTGAAATTCGTAAAATATTAAATATATTGCTCATATTATTTGTGTCAGTTGTGAGATCATTCTTGCACCATACCTGACGACTGATGCTCGAAGAAATAAACAAAAACGACATAAAGCACATATAAAAGTAAACACGAATAACGCCTCTGCTTTCGAGCAGGAAAATATTGTCTAAATTCATGGCATAAACGAATACTCCTTCCCCCATGAAAAATATAAAGATATCTCCAACAGCCTCATTTAGAAGTTTAGCTAGCTGCTGTAAATTTCGATATTTATCCAGTATTTTTGTCGTATCAATTTTAGTCGCCTGCCACATTTTTAGCTTTGTTGGTATCTCAAAACCATCATGGCTGCCTTGCCAGTAATTAGATTTCAGGGTTGAAATAAACTCGGTTACGGGAACAAATAATGAGAGAATATGCATAAGGATAATTAAGTCTCCAAAAGAGCCCATAATAAATTTGCAAGTTAACGAAATAAACGTCACACCAGCTAAAACGTTTTCTACCGTTGGTGACATGGGAAATGTGAGAAATGTTGCGTTATTGCTGCATGATGGGAGCATCTGCCGTTGTCGATAGCAATTGTGATCTTGTAAGAAAAATATGTACTTGGATTCCGTTACAAGAGCGTTGTACCAATCACTGAAAAAACCTTGGGCTTCACTTTCTCGTTTGGCTACATCACTTAAAGCACGAGTGGATGGAATTTGTAAACGTAGGAGGACCACAAACGCCGAAAATGTACAAAGGCTCAATAAAAATTGCTTGGAATCTAGTCCCCAACATTTATTGCCGTGATGATCTCTCTTTGTATGGAAATTCGTGGTGGTAAAATTCATAATTTTTAGGAAAAGATTTTGCCTGGTCCAGATGGCCCTTAGCATGGAAACTTTGTAGAATATTCCGAATATGTTTTCAAAAACGCTAAAATATGTCACTGGTGGAGTTCCGTGAGGCATTTCTTCCAGGGCATGTTTCACAGCGGTGGAATAAAGAAAGACAGCTAGAGAGTGAGAAATTCCACAAAGAATCTGCCGTATAGAAATAATAGAAATGAATAGAATTTAAAACTGTTTGGCAGGAATTTTATTACTTGTGTTGACATTCAATAATTGAATACCCTCTGAAATTTCCACGTATAAAGCTCATACTTTCCATTTCCAACACTAATGAATTTGAATGGCATGAAACATAGATAGTATGAATAGTTTACGTAAACGAACAAAAAGTTTGATGCCATTTCCTTTGATGAATGAGCTTGTTTTATTTGAGCAGCCAAGTTTTGTCTTGAAGTGGATGTTTTTAAAAACAAAGAGTAATTTTTAATGCTACATGCAGGAATGGAGTTTTGAAGTACACTAGCAATCAGGCTGAGAACCAATTTAAACCAATTTCGTTGGAGAGCTTATATTGCTAAAATGTTGAGTTAATTTAATTTTTTGCATACAATTTAGGTAAAAACAGTTTGTGCGTCAACCATATAAATTTAAATTCGCATTCGACCTTGAAAAATAGAAGTGTATTGTGTGTTGATGATTAAACCTTATTCTAATATGAGAACCACCTTGCACAAACATTTTTAAATCGGGCTAAAATATGAAAGAACTACCAGAATAAAAATGTTTGCTCTTTTTCATACTTATTTTTATTCAGATACCAATAATCATCAAGTAATTCGTTGAAGTAGTTACTAATAAGATGTACGAAAATACAGTTTCATTTATATAAGTGCTAAATAATCGTTTCATTACACACTCCCAGTTTTGGACTTGTTAAACAGTTTAAAGAACCACCCAACCTTTCCTCCTGAGCAGTTTTTCAGGTTGGCAAATTCCTCATCGGAGCTGTACTCTGGTTGAGGGCCAGCCAGTCGCTTTTTGTCATAGTTCACTCCATATCCTCCCGGTCGATACGGACAGCACTCCACATGATCCACGTTAATCCATCGAATGTCAATCTCGTCCAACTCTTGGTGATAAAAAAAGTTGAAGTTTGAGACAATCACAGGCACGGGAAGAGCAATAGTGAGTACACCAGTGATGGCGCAGAGTGCCCCTACAATCTTTCCAACTGGGGTTATCGGGACGTCATCTCCAAATCCAATGGTGGTTATCTGAAATAAAAATATAATGTTATGGAGTTTCTAGTTAGGTTAAAATACATTTAGTGATATTTTTTGTCAACTTACAGTAATCAGCGTGAACCAGAACGCATCCGGAATACTCTCAAACTTGCTCGCAGGATGACCCACCTCTGCAAAGTAGACGGTGCTTGAGAACAGGATAACCCCCATAAAAATGAAGAAGATGAGGAGTCCCAACTCATTCATGGAAGCTTTGAGTGTCTTTCCCAAAATCTTGAGTCCTTTGGAATGCTTGCTTAGTTTGAATATTCGGAAAACCCTGGCAAGTCTCAGGAGACGGAGGAGATACAGGGCTTCAGCCCCACTTTCCGCATCCCCCTTTAGGTTTAGGAGATTTGCTACCGTTGGCGCTAGCAAGGAGATGATGTACGGCAGAATGGCAATAAAGTCGATAATATTGAGGAAGCTCTTGCAAAACAAGGTTTTGATCGGAGAGGCGAGAAATCTTGTCAAAATTTCGACGATGAACCACGTGTTGCACACCGTCTCAGTCAGAAAGAACGGATCTGTGATATCCAAGGGGCGACGTTGTTGGAAGGAAATAATCCAAGTTGATTTGCTGACAAGGTAAGTTGGAGGGATGTTGAAGTCTTCCAGAGTCTCAGCACAAAAGATGCAAATGCTGAGGAACAACGTGGAGAGGGAGAGAGATGCCACAATGCGGGCGGAGGTGGAACTTTCTGGGTTGTCGAAAAGGAGCCAAATCTTGCGCTGAAAGGTGTTTTGAGGGAGCAACTCATCCCGGGTTTGAGGAGCACCAAGTCCTTCCTCAGCTCTGTACTGCTTGATAACGGCGGAAGGAAGTTGGAAGAATTCTGCGTCCTCCAGAAACACGTCCGCATCAACATTTTCAGGACGCCGGAAGCGACCACCGGACTGATAGAAGTAGAGGATGGAGTTGAAGGCAACGCGGTTGCGATCAAAGTAGTATTCATTGGTATGGGGATTGTAGTATTTGATGCGGGAGTGGTGGCTTCCGAGAAGCGTGCCAGGAAAGCGGTTGAGGGTTCGGAGTTGAGTTTCATAACGCATCCCGCAAATATTAATGATGATTCTTTCACAGTGGTGATGATCATGAGGGATGGGAAAGTGGAGGTGGTGTTGAGGAGGTTGGCTTGACGCAGAGTCGCTTCTGTATCCGGATTCGGCGGCGAACTGCTGGCGTCTTTGGTTGACGGGTTTGAGACCGGTAGCTCCACTGCTTGTACTTATCCCACTGAATAAATTGAAAAAGATGGAAATGGGACATTTTTAGACAATTATTTAGTATTATTAGTAGAGTTCTTACCTCTTGTCTATAAGCAGGAACGAGGAAGGCATCAATGTAAAAGTTCCAAACTCGCCGTGGTAGCTTCCCCCAGAATTTCTTCCATGCTGCCCAGATCCCCTTAGGTGTAATTGTTTTGGTAATCCTGTCACCCTGTTCATCGGCGTTGGGATCACTGTATTGATGGTAGGATTGGATGGAGGAGGTGGCCGACATCCTAGTTAGACGAATGGCACCTCCGACGACGATAAAGAGAAGGGCTCCTATTCCACATAGTGATTGCGGGGTGGAGAGTAGCTCAGTTAGGGTGGTGGGCAACTCTTTCCCCCCAACATGTAAAACTAATGGTTCTTGCTCGGCCTTCATGTTTCAGTGACTAATTTTCTGAAAAATCAAACTAAACTGATATTTCAGAACCAAAACAATTGGATGATAAAAATTTATTTAAATTATGACTGCATGGATTATTTTAAATGCCTTGGTGTACCTTGGTGACAACTACGACAATGCAAACTAGCCGCTAGCAGTCAATATAAAGTCAACGTATTGCAAATTAGGATGCACTACCTTTCATAATAATTATGGAATTGTTCAAGATACTGTTCATTAGTTAGCATGAACAACTATATGCACACTATTACGTATGATGATTACCCCATATAAAATGACAAGGCAAAAACTAATTCAAAGTAAAATTTTAACAGAGGAAGTTTTTCATGCTGAATGAGATTATGTTGAGAGGATTTCTATGAAAATAAAAATGCTGTCTTTGTCTCCCGAATTTGACTCACCTTCTGTGTCATAGAGTAAAGCTTCCACCCGGCCAGTTTAAACATGTTCACACTCGTAATAAGCTGGTGCTTTTAGAATCTAAAATTTAGATTCTCCTCGTCAACATTCAGATCGGCGATCGTTGTAAATTGTCAAGTTTGCAAACAATAAAGTTAATTTACTTGGTCGGCGTTGGTTTCGTTTATTGCTACCCATTCTAAACGGGAGAAGGACAGCTGCAGTTAAAATGGAGCCAGGAAGTGGATATCATTACGTCAACGTTGGAGCCGTTGGTGGAGGGGATGAGCCACTGGATTTAAGTTTGCCATTACCCATCAGTACCAGTTCATCATCTGTTAATTACTCCAGTTGGTACGACCTAGATTGTTATCTGGAAGAATTTGATTAATTTTTAATTGCTTGTTTAATTTTTTGTCTTAAGCGAATGGATCGACTTCGTGTTGGAAGCTCAAAAGCTGCAGCAGAGTGCAACCGCCCTGGATGAGTCAGAGGTGGCTACCAAAGCGTTGTTGTGCCTCGAAGGAGCCATGTACCTCATTTTGACAGGGATGTCGATGGAGAAGTCTCCAAATCTTGATTCTGAAGCTCTCAAAATGTACGTTGACACGTTGGACCTTATTGGGGACATTGGTAGTGTATTCAGCACCGAGTTGGGTCCTCTAGAAGCCAAAATTGTGGTGTTGACGTAAGTTTACGTTAAAATAAAAATAATTTAGCTTAGCTGTGACGATTTATACCTCATGTTTGCTCATGTTATACTTCCAGAACACGGTGCCAGTCCCTACTCCTTTTAAAGTTGTTTCAGTTCAACACGCGTTTGGGTACGAACGTAGTTTGGTACATTAACGATTATCTCCAACGGTGTCCAGTCCCTAAAATCGTACCAATGAGTCAGTCTTCAGGAAAAAGACCTCCTCAAATCATGGCCGAGATTCCTTACCAGTTGTACGAGGATTTCAACAAAGTGTTTGCGACTCAAATGGCTCTCCTCAACGCTCAAGAATTGTGGGGAAGGGCAGACCAACTTGCGAGTTATCATGGCATTGAAGGTAATCAAAGTGAAGCCACTACTTGTGTTTCTGTGTGCTTTAAAAAGTAACTGTTTGTTTGCTATTGATTTCCAGAAACTTTCAAGCAGCTCGACATTCAATGTGGACCCCTGACCTTTAAATCTCCTTTGGTTGATCTCGTGCGATACGTTAAGGAGGCTGCGCGGATGCTGAAGCCGGGTTTGGCAGGTACAAGGAAATGAGCACCGAGACGCCGCAATGCAAAATCATCCAAGGGCAAGCAGACTTAGGACCTTATCCATTGTTGTTTCTTGACCTGACCTCATGACCTAAACTTACTATGATTTATAATGCTGCTGATAGAAGAAAGTGTTTTGTTTGTAATAAATAAGCATTTATTATTCGTGAATTTAATTCAAAATGTAGTTTGTAGAATTGATTTAATTGCATTTTTAATACCTTACAAACAAACATATCATGTCTCAACCATTCTTAATTTTTCGAACGCAGTTTCAACAACACAAGATACATCTATATACATGTATATTTACAGATAAACGTATTTATGTATAAGCTCCTTGAACACGGGAATTATCAATCTTTAATTTCCTCCCCCATCTCCATGTCTTCAGCATCATGAATTCTTTGAACCTGAAAGTGCTGCTTCCACGAGTCATCCGGTTTCGACTTGACCCTCTTTTTGCAAATTGACTTTAGATGAGTTTTAAAATTATATTCATCGGAGTAGCTCCGACTACAAATTTTGCAAATGTATCTCTGGAAATGGGTTTTCTTATGTCGTTCCATAATATATTTCGTGGCATACGTTTTGGGACACAAAGGGCACTGAACGCGGGAGTCGGTTTTGCTTTCATCTTCATCGCTTTCATTTTCAGTCGTTGTCGAATCCTGGTGTATTCTTGCTTTACGTCCGTTTCCATCATGCGATAATTCCTCAACTGGCTTCGAAGTAGTAGGCTGGGATTTTATAGAGGAGCCCAAGAAAAGTGGCTGAACTGAGCCGAAGGTGCCGGTTATAATTGGAACGATTGTGGAGGAAGTCTCCTCATTCAAAGGATGCACAAGAACCTTCTCTTCTACTTCCAACAACGAATCTGAAAAACAAATCCCGCATTTGAAACTCATTTGTTGAGTAGGTAACTTATATTGGAAGTTTTAAACTCAAATAAAAGACTACCATTTAAACTGAAATCTCCTTGGCCTGCTTCGGCAGTTGGTTCATCTTTTTCAATTATATCCAAACTAATGCCATTATCGTGGGTTACTGGAGTGTCCAGGTTTCCGCTAGAGGAACTGTTTTGGTCTGACATTCCATCATTAGAGGCTTCTAATGCGGATGAGTCATAGTACTCCGCGTTATCAGCATCGCCATCAAATTTCTCTAGGCTCCTTAGTTCTAAAAAATATTCAAAAAGAATAAGAAGTAAAAATGAATTGATTTTTCGAATTTTAATAAAACATGTCAGACCAAACCAAACCTTCCAATCCCATCACTTCAAGTCTAAGGTGACCCCATAGAGAGTCTTCTCCTTCCCCTTCCTCCATCCAAGTTTGTGAATTTGGCCCTTCAAACATATTGAAATGTTGGCAACTTTGTTTGAAGATTTGCAATTTCCTGAACAGCTTCCACGCAACGTCCAACGGCCTCCCCGCAAGATGCACACACTTGAATTCCATCACCCGAATGGAGCTTTCCCCTAAAATGATTGAGCTTCCCCTCTGCCAGTCCTAGAATATCGCGAAGAATCACGATAAACTCCAACCGTTCCTTGATGGTGCACTTTGGCTTCCCAAGCACGAGGGGTCGATCTGTGGGTGAAAACGGGGAAGCACAAAACAGACAACAGGATGCGTTTCTCATTTCCATTTTTACTTTCGTGAGCTTCGTATCGAGCTTAATAAACAGTCTTAATTAACTAACGCCAATCTTTTGGAAATTTCGAACACATCAGGTTAAAATGAAGACGACCAACAGCCAGGGATTAACAGCTATGTTTACTTTTCATTCCGGAAAGTCCCGTACTGTGATTTGGTTATGGGGCAAGCTAAGAATACTGTACACCTGCTTTCAGTGCACCTAGTTGTTCCAGAAATCATCAAGAGTTGTCAGATTTTGTTCCTTTTTATTTGTTTTATTTTTGGTGACTTGCAAACTGATAGCTGCTGAAGTTCAGCATTCCGTTTAAAGTTAGGAAACGACAGAAAAAGAGTCAAACAAGCAAAGCATAACAACTAAAAGCCCTTTTCTTATCAGTATCACAATTATCTTTTTTCTGTTATTTGCTAAAATCCTGCTTGCTCGAAACGACAAGGAAAAAAAGTTGATCATAGCCAATACCGTAAAATCAACGTGTCACAAAACTTATTTTATTTGATGCCCACTGCTTTTATAATTGATATTTAACAAGGATGGTATGGTAATGATAGAAATAGTTTGAAATGTCACTGATTTTGAGTCCGTTGCAGCAGCCTACTTAAAGAATTTGTGCATGTTGGACAACAGCTCGATGTACAAGTTGTGCTCGTATTCAGTACAGAGGTCGGAAAACTTCTCCACAAACTCGTTGTTAATGGCTCGATCTTCCAAGAAGTTCATAAACAAATCGTAGAGATACTGCGAAGAAAAAGCAACATAAAATTAACATCAAGCCTTATTAATATTCCCTTTTAATTTGAAAACTTCTTTTACCCCGTCCAAGATGTCACCAGCGACAGCATAATCCGTGTCCTTCCCTTTCCCCTCATAGATGGACACCTCGTCGATAACAAATACGTCCACTGTAATTATAAAGCATGTAAATTAGCTCATATTTTACACTACAATTTATTAAACCATTGGAAACAACTTACTGAAATCATCTTGACCCCCGCCGCCCCCAGTTTGTCCTTCAGGTTCGGCTTGAAGAAATGAGCAGCTGAAGCACAAGGTTTGGCTACCTTTCTTGACCTCCACATCAAAGTTGGGCTTTGACTTCATGCCGTGACCAGGTTCCTTAGCCTCCTGACCTGGTGGTGGACCATCACGACCATACTCAGCATCCACAGAGTGATTGACATTGGCGCTAATGATGATTCTATTAAACAGGAAGAGTAAAAGCCATTCAGCATCAAACGTTAAGAATTGAAATGTGATTATATACAAAACTTACTCCTCGTTTCCAAACTTCTTGCTCAAAATGATCTCCGACTTGTCCACCTTCACATCAAAGCTGTGGAAGGACCGTGGAACGGAAATGGATCGCTGCATCTTCTTCTCGTTTGCAATTTCCTCCTCCAGAAACCCAAGAAGCTCGTCATCTCCTAAAAATGAAACATGTAACATTAGCAATAATAATCCTAACGAAATTAACCACTTTAATGATTAAACTGTCACCCTTTTTCCGCTGATCATGAACTCCCCGAATCCCAATAGCGCGAACACCTCCAAGTGACTTCAGTAACCCTGAAGCTGACCCCAGTTGAAACACTTTATTTTGCGACTTTGCGAGAAGCGGAAACGTGCCAGCTGGGAAGTGCCCAGCTGCACCACTTAAAGATAAGCTTCGAATCGCAGGTTGGAGTCGAACTGCTCCACCAACTCGTCTTGTCAACAACGATGTCAACATTTTGAGTAACTTAACCAAACTGGAATGACGGCAAAAAATTTGAAGTTAAACAACTTGTAATTGTCGAAGAAGATATGAACGAGAAACGCAATAATGCTGTGAACACAAACAGCGTGGATTGTAGAGGAATTTGAATAAACCGCGTAAAAACTAATTCTCCAAGACGATCGTTGGGGCAGGATGGTACTGTTTTTCAATCGTTTTGTTGTCGAAATGCCCCCGACTGACAATTATCCCATTGTTTTATCAGCTGGTCATCCGCATCCGTATTTTATTAAACCCATTTCTCATTTCCCATTTCTCACGTCGAAAATTTAAATTTACAGATCAGATTTGAGTAAAAAGTTTTAATTGATAAGATTGAAGGTTGCACCATGGCTCAAAATAGGAAGTCTCCGTTGGAAAAAGCGAAAGGAAGAATCTTTTTCGAAAAACAGGACGGGGCTTTGTGTGGTCAACATTGTCTCAACAATGCTCTTCAATCTTCTTTATTTAGTGCTGTAGACTTATCAGAAATCGCTCGCCAACTGGATGAGAAGGAGCGTCAGACAATGGCAGAGCTTGGAACGGATACTAAGGAGTACCGGGAGTTCATTGCTAATCCATCCTCCAATTTTGATGATTCGGGCTACTTCAGCGTCCAAGTCTTATCAGAAGCTGTTAAGAATGTGAATTTAGAGCTTGTCTCATTCCAATCAGATGATTCTCGAGCTGCCAAAGCGAGGAGCGACCCGGTGGAGGAGCGGCTGTTCATTTGTCACAGAGAAGACCACTGGTTCTCGATGCGCAAGTTTGGTCAGCAATGGGTTAATCTCAACTCCACTCTAAATGCTCCTGAGCTTCTCACCGATACTTACTTCAACTTGCTCCTCTCTACTCTTCAAAACGAAGGGGGTCGACTGTTCGTCGTTTTTGGTGAGCTGCCAGAAAGTGACGCAGACCAAGCATTTTCCAACCTTCGTCGCACAGAAGGGAAGCTACTTTGATGATGGCGAAGGTCACCGTCTCGGCTCTTACCAGTTGGATGACGCCACTGCACTGGAACGTGGTCTTCGACTCAGCTTGGCTAATAGCCCGGCAGAAGCAGTGAGGACCCAGCGTGCCGCCTTTCTAAGTCGATTCGACGGACCAACTCCAGCTGAGGCGACCTCTCCATCTAACCAAAACTCGGGGGCTGCTGACCAGAAAAACTATAAACCTTAGCAAACATATATTATTCTATTTTCTAATTATTCACGATATTCCAAGTTTGTTACTTGCTCTGCTTACTTACTCTCCATAAATGTCGTACTTTATATGAATGGATTAAAATCAATGTATTTTTAATGGAATAAAAATTCATGTTTGGCAATCAGAGATTAACAGCGAAAAACTTCAGTATAACTTTATTTTATTAATATAACTTTAATTAAGCGTATTTTAGTTCATTTGAATTTGCAACTATTAAAAATTCCCTTTGAATCGATTCATTGTTTTACTCAACATTTATTATTTCAAAACACGGAATCGGCAATGATCATATTATCATACTGCCCTCATTTCATTTTACAATTTTGTAGCTTATTGGAATACTAAACACTTTGCACAAGATAAGTTGTTTAAACTCAACAAATTATGAAGAATCTACTTTTGTCCATATCAATAATTTCACCTTCCTCATTTTCTTAAGTCGGCTGTTAACCCCCTCCACCGTTTTTTGAGTTCATTCTTCTTCACGTTCGAGCGTTCACCAGGACAGGACCTCAGCTCAGTTCCGGCTTCCCTGCATTTTTAAACGCACCCAACTCCTCTATTTTTCTAGTGATTTTGGAGGTTGAGACAGCGCTGAAGTTTGCATGGGCGGCTTTGTTTCATGTTCATTTCAAGGTTGGTTGACTTTGTCCATCTCTTTCGAATTTCTCTCGTAGACCACACATTCAATGCACATACATTCCACCCTTTTCATCTTGATCTTCATTATCTCATCCTTTCTGCATGTTGCTGTTGAGAAAAATTACCTATGATGCATTGCAGTCAACTTTTCCTTGAAATAGAATTCAGGCGTAAGGGGGGAGTAATTTTTAATTGCACAATTTTTCAACAAGCCCTTGGCATATCTGTTTCTATTTTTACAATCACTGCAAACACGCATGTGGTACTTTTATTTGTCGTAACGTAATGTATTTACCAGAATAATTTGTAGTATTGAAATGCTAATGAAAATGCTTTTCAATTATTCATGTCTTTGCTTTCGGAAATTCGTTGACGTACCTCACCATTACCAAGTATTGAACTAGCTTCTCTTGCAAATGAAAATTACAGCGATTGTCATGTCAGCTTATTACATGCAATTATAGTCAAAAGTAAGCACATTTTACAAAAAATGAATGCGTCATCAGTTGGTTGCTTTCATTGTAGGATTATTAATAATGTTTCAGTTTGTATTGAACGTTCACAGGTTTCATTTGAGGAATTGGGCAAATTTTGCAACATTAATTTTCATGGAACGTTGGTATAATTCCCATAATGCCGGTTTGGTCAACATCTCCTCCAACTGTTGATATTTTATCAGAAGGTTTTGACAGTGTTTCGCAAGAAAATCCGTTCTCGTAAGAAAAATAACATTCTTAACTTCAACAATTGCATGTTAACAACAGCGAATGTTGTATATCTCGGCAGGCAAGACTCAGTTTCATCACTTGAAGTTCAGGATGACAATAATAGGAATGACGGAAAATACTTCTTACTAACAAAGTGGCGACACCAATATAGCAAGTAAGTTATCGGTTGGGTTTAAAAAATTGCTGGTTTATACAACTTTTGTGCGCTTTAGTAATTTTACTAATTATTTATCAGTGCAAAGCCCTCTGTATCGTTTGAAGTGCCTGTTCCAGTAATTATTGGAATAGTTGTTTCCGCTGCCTTTCTACTGTATTTGATTTGTGTATTTGCAAATCTGAATAATAATCTTCTCCCAATCCCTTCAATTTTGCAGCAGAAACATAAACGGGGAAATGCGAGACAGCCTAATTTTTCATGTAAGGTTACCTTGCAAGAAATATTTATACTCAGAAGGTCAAAGTTTGGAATACTAACATTTCATCATTTTGTTTTCCATTCAAAGCTGGGCCTATCGTAATCAGTACAATTAGCACCAGTTACAGGCTAACAGGAAATATTCCGGCATTTACTTCTGCTCCTCAACAAATAGAATTGTCAGTTTTAGAAAGAAGATCAGAACCTCCACCTACTTATGAAGAATGTGTGCTACAGATGACGCCAAATCGTATTTCCTAAATTTATTGACGTTGTGTTGCATATGTATGGGATTAATGTGGAGTGCGAGGTTCAAAAGTTGAATAAAATTGGTGGTTTACTTGTGTATAATGTAATTTTTTTTAAGGAACGATTGTTATAATGCTAAAATACATCTGGGCAAACAAACATATGACAAGAATTAATTTGAAATAACTACACTTATTTTGGTAACCATTTATATGATAAGGATGATTACAACTACAATACAATACTTTGACATTTGATACACAACTACAACTATATACATGCTAATAGTGAATATTATTTGAAATAATGACAACTCCATATTTGCTTCGTATATTCTTAATCATCATTTTTAAATGAGTGTTCATTTTTGCCTGACCTTTGCCTGTTCAAACAAATGCCTTCAATTTGTTTCGTAATTGCGTTTTCTTCCCCGATATTTCTTCATCAAGTGCCCCGCATATAGGGTTATATGAGCTACCCTCTCAAAGTAAAACTGGATAGTTTTTCTTGTCCAATAAAATACGATGAAAACATACGTCATTACTCTATCAAAATAATTGGAAATTTTTTCATGCAACTCTAAAATAAACACAATCACAGTAACTGGACAAATAAACACCAAAACTAGAAACATTGGAAGAAGAGATGACAAATCTATAACAAATGTTTCTTCATTGCTGCGTGCCTCATCATCTTCTTCATCTTGCATGAATTTCCTACCGTAAATGATCTTTCTAAAAACGCCTCCATCATCACTTTCCAGACTTTTCTTAGCAATATTCAGGATGTCATATTTATCCTCCTTTCTTCCACCCGAAGAATAGCCAATGTATTTTTTATATTCTTCAGCAAAACTGCTTTTTAACTTATCAAACTCAGTTACCGCCTAACAAACGCATTAATTGTGTAATAAGAAAATAAATATATAAAACTGCTCATGAAGGTCGTGATTATTTCGGCTACTTTTCACTAAAATACATCGAATGACGCACAGAATTCATAATGTGGATTGGGATTCTCCGTTCCTCTTTATTTTGGAGAACTTTTCTCGTTTTTTCCTTCAAAGAGAAAAGTTTAACCAATCGCGACGTCATTGCTAGAGTGTCCTCCGTATTAATTAGAAGAAAAACGTCTGGACAACGGAAATCCTCTACGGTTACATGCTTTGGTCGTTTCTCACTATAATACTGCCATTCTGGCAATTTCTTAGGATTCAGTATGGAAACCAACTGACACAATGAGGAACTGAAGGGAAAACCACAGCCGGCCAAAGAACAGTGATAGCAGTCTGATTTGCATAAATGCTTTCATCTGCAGACAATGTGAAATTTTTACATTGTACAACATACAACAAAACCGTCACATGCTCCAAATTGCAGCCCATAGGCACCTGCAAAACAACATAGGTTGCCTTGATTTGAAACTGAAGTTACGCGAACGAAAAGCTCAGTCCATTTGTCGAATAAAAAAAAACTTTTGTTTAAATATTTTAAACTTCCCGGTAGGTTAGACAAATAACAGCTTAAAAAGTTCCACATCGCATGATTTATAATCAAACAAAATTTCAGAGGTTGCCTTGATTTGCAATGTAACTTACGCTAACGGACATCACAGTTCTAATGTATGAAAATTACAAAACCTTACTTTGCGTTTTTAGAAATATTTTCAACTTCCCGGTATGTTAGAAAGACAAATGACATCTTAAATTGTTTTACATAATTCAAAAATATTTGGCTCAACTTAATCAGAATATGTCGGATCAAATGCATACATCAAAAATATGTTGGCATCACATTAATTCAAAATATGTGCTCACATAATTCAAAAATATGTTGGCGTCAACATATTTCAAATATTTGGGCTCAACAGTATTCAAAAATATGTTGGCTCAACAGTATTTCAAAATATGTTGGCTCAACATAATTCAAAAATATGTTGGCTCAACAGTATTTCAAAATATGTTGGCTCAACATAATTCAAAAATATGTTGGCTCAACAGTATTTCAAAATATGTTGGCTCAACAGTATTTCAAAATATGTTCGCTCAACAGTATTTCAAAATATGTTGGCTCAACAGTATTTCAAAATATGTTGGCTCAACAGTATTTCAAAATATGTTGGCTCAACAGGCTCAACAGTATTTCAAAATATGTTGGCTCCTTTCAAAAATATGTTGGCTCAACAGTATTTCAAAATATGTTGGCTCAAGTATTTCAAAATATGTTGGCTCAACAGTATTTCAAAATATGTTGGCTCAACAGTATTTCAAAATATGTTGGCTCAACAGTATTTCAAAATATGTTGGCTCAACATAATTCAAAAATATGTTGGCTCAACAGTATTTCAAAATATGTTGGCTCAACAGTATTTCAAAATATTGGCTCAACAGTATTTCAAAATATTTGCTGCAACAGTATTTCCAAAATATGTTGGCTCAACATATTCAAAATATGTGGCTCAACAGTATTCAAATATGTTGGCTCAACAGTATTCAAATATGTTGGCTCAACAGTATTTCAAAATATGTTGGCTCAACAGTATTTCAAAATATGTTGGCTCAACATAATTCAAAAATATGTTGGCTCAACAGTATTTCAAAATATGTTGGCCAACAGTATTTTCAAAATATGTTGCTCAAAGTATTTTGTTTGCTCAACAGTATTTCAAAATATGTTGGCTCAACAGTATTTCAAAATATGTTGGCTCAACAGTATGTTGGC
>LJIJ01002619.1:0-25184 GCA_001718145.1 Orchesella cincta
TTCATACAATTTATATCTATAGTATTATCGTTCTCTTATAACTTATAGTAAACAGAATACATTTGACCAGTAATTATAAAATAACATTCTCCGATTTCTTCCTTACGCCTAACATTAATATGGAAGAAGTTAAAACAAAATGAACCTAAACATCTCTCCAAACATCTTACCTCGACGAAGATTAGAAGGAAACGAAGAAAAATCTAACTTAGAATATATATTATCTGACATTAAAAATCTTGTTGGTAACTCAGAAAATTTAAGTGTACATTAACAACCAAGGATTCATCAAAACAGTCATAACTTAACGTTCACATACATACACCAAGACAAAAGTTACTATGTACTAATCATAATTGAGAAATTCTGCTAAAGCAAGTTAAAGTAAATGACTAAACATTACGTTTTTGTTCAGCTTTTGCTACTTTGTATTGATACTCCCAAGATTGCGTTCATACAAGTAGTTACCAATTTTTAAAACAATACCTAAATTACCCACCTGCTAACAAATTGAGTCAGAGAACTAAATGGTGTAGCAAACGTGACATCTTTCATAATTTGCTACTTTGTATGATACTCAAGATTGCGTTCATACAAGTAGTTACAATTTTTAAAACAAATTACCTAAAATCCCACCTGCTACAAATTGAGTCAGAGAACTAAAATGTGTAGGAAACTGACATCTTTCATAACTCCAACGTCATTTCGACTGTGTAACAGTCCTCAAGAGTCGATACGAAACATAAAGCTAAAGAATTTACTACAAATAGCCTACATATTACTATTACTAACTAAACCTATTTATAAACGCAGTTTATCCAATTATTACCCTTTAATGATTTGTATTATACACAACTCAAGGTAACTATATATTTAGAAACGATTCTCCAACTCAAAAAAAATTGGTTATGTGTGTCACCAAAACATCGCAGCTTCAGCAAACTGAAATGAAAATACTATACTACATTTAGCTGGAGCATTATTCAAAGATCCGTCCACTTCATGGTATTACTGCACTTGAATGATTTTCAAGAATCCTGAAATAATATCCAAACACATTAGTAATCAAGATGTGTCTCATTTTTTTAGGAAACCGGTCATATTTTACTTTTTTCACCATCATTGTTGTTTGCTTTAGGTTGAAAATCCACGCTAATCCGTTCTAATATGTAAGTTCCGGCTCATTCATGGTCAGAATACGGGATTGTAAAAAAGAGCTTTTAAGTAGTTTTGGGTTGTTGTGCGTCATGTTACTAATAGATTTGTGGTGAACAAACTGAAATAATAAGAACATAAATGTTTCTGAATTATTTTCGTATTAGAAACCTGTTTTGCCATTATGTATCAAAAGAAGTGAGCGCAACCAAAATGGTGACATGTTACCTTTTGCCCCCAAATCTTAGGAGCTTCCTATTCATCTACCTCAGCTTCAAGGTCATCCTCAGACAAAGTGAGGTCAATCACCTCGATCGAAGAATGAGAACTTGCCGATGGAATGGGTTCCTCTGAGTTCACGATCGCGCTCATGCTTAAGCTAGGACTTTTTGCCATTTTGAGACGGGGTGTAAACATTAAAGCTTTTATAATATCAACTTTCGTTGAGTTAATAGTGCTGCCCGTAACTGTGGCTGCTTTTGCTTTCTTCTGTGCCACAATTCCACAAATATTATGTGTCAGATCATGTTGCCTTTTAGTCAGTTGACCTTTTTTGAGTGCTTCTTCTTTTACTAATGTCACAATAGGACTCTGCGAGGAGAGGCGAATTTCCTGGAAACTGTTTTTCCTTTTGATGGATCGTGTTGTTCAGGTGTGGATTTCTTTGACTTGACAAGCTTTGATTCGGATTTAACTCCAACTGAGATACTTTTACTGCAAGTGGCGACTGATGTTTTGGCTTTCTTGTGCAACTTCTGGGTAGTCCCAATTTCTTGGTATCCCAGCTCACTCTGTTTTTCATGAGTTTTTCCACTTTTTCTTTCAAAGTCACAATTTCGGCTGCCTTTTCTTCGCATAACTTTTCCAGGTCTTGGTGCATGTTAGCTATGGGTTCCAGGACCTGTTCCAGATTCTCTTCTTTTGTTAAAATTGATTGTATCGTTCCAAGGTTAAACTTTTCATTTTTTCTTCTCAAACTGCTTTTGAATTTTTCTCTCCTTTGAAATGTTTTCAACTTTTATCGCCTCCAATTCGTCCTGAAGTTTGGTCATTCTCAGAGACTGCTGCTCGTTATCTCCAGTCAACTGCGCAACTCGCTCTCCTTCAACTTTCAGCTTTTGCTCAATATCAGCCACCTGTCCAGCTTTCTCTTCAATCAAATTCATGAGTGAAAAGATTTCTGCATCATGTCGATTAGCCAAGTCTTTTATCTTCTCCTCCTTGTTTTTAAAATCAGCCTTCTTTTCTTCCAAGTCCATTTTCAAAGCACTAATTTCTACCTTCATCGCTTCAGTCAACTTTGCAAGTTTCTCTTCACTGCTTCGAGCAACATCCTCCACTTCTTTCGTCGTGGAAATTATCACTCCATCCTTGTCTTCTAGTGCCAACTGCAATTCCAAAATCCTCGTGGCCTGTTTATCATTTTCAGACTTCAAAATTTCCATCTTTTCCCAACTTTCTTTTCTTCTTGCATTAGTATTTCCACGTTTTCACGTTCGAGTTCGTTACATTCGCGAAGGCATTTATGGTTTTTTCATTATTTAAATGTTGTAGTTTCAGCTGGCGCAGTTCCAATTCCAACTTTTGTATTATTTTATCTCTGTCCTTAACAGTTTTGTTGGCAACTTGAAGTTGTTCCTGCTGCTGCTGAATTTTGTCCTCGTGCGATTTGAGAACTTGTTTCTTCTGCTCAATTTCTTGGCCGAGTTGGATTATCTTCTGGGATTGCTGTTGGGTAACTGTATTACTCGACACACCATTTACTTCTGAATGTTTCAATTGCTCCTCAATAACATTCACTTTCGAAGAACTCACAGCAATCAGGTTCTTCAACGAAAGAGTTTCTGTGTTCTGTTGAGTGTTCATCGTTGTCACTTTCTTCTCTGTGCTTTTGACTGTAGCAGTTCTCTCCACCACACTTTCACTCAAAGAACTGGTATCCTTCCCCATTCTTTTTCGCAACTCTGCAAGCGTTCCAACCGTATTCCACAGCTTTTTCTCTTTGAGTGCTGATGAAGCTTCTGCACTTTCCGCCTTCAGTTTTTCAAGTTCTTTTGCTTGAGTATTAAGGTGGAGAGACTCAGCTCGTCAGCGTCACTCACGTTTTCACAACGTATCATAAATTGACGTGGCTTACACTTTAAGAGGTTTGCACATGCACATAAAAGTTAGTTCGGCTTTGCTCTCGTGAGGTAAAAGCGAAAGCAACGCATCTTCAAACTCTATCACTCCAGTACAAAATAGGTTTATTAAAGAGACAATATCAATCAGCTAGCTGCACAAAGCTCAATATTAACAGGCCTGATTGTAGAGTCTTTTTGTTATGGTTTTTAACAAGATGAGTCCAAAACACTAAGGAAATTGGTCGTGCTGTGCTTCTACTAAGCAGTACTTCATCCAAAAACTCTTGTAAGAGAATGATGAAATGAACAGGTAGGCAGAACAAGTAAGTAAGACGTGATACCACAAGGTTTAGTCCAATGTATTGAGGTTAGGTATTTCATACGGTATGTAAATCGAGCAAATAGCGGCATACTTATACTTTTTTATCTCATATTGGTAAAAAATGTTATCCATGAAAATGAGAGAATAGTAAATGTCCCTAAACAACGGAAAACTATGTACACAAAGCACCTATATCTCCTAATGTACACATATTATAGTTTACTTATTAGCAAGCATGAAATCATATCCTGCTGAGTAAATGCACTTCACATCCTCCAAAACGTTTGTACCTGGCCGAGCAAACAATGGTAGCTAAAAAGTGATAAGCAAATTAGATACAAAACTTATGTCAGCCAAACTCTTTTTTTGCAGAAGATAACGTCCGTTGTTTTATACTAAAAGGAATGGGCTTGTGATCCGTAAATTCCGATTATGGAATCGATAATGAAACAAGTTTACGTACAAGATTATGCTTTATTTTCTTTCAAATTTATTAGTTAGTCTAAATTGCTTTGAAATTACAACCAACGTTATTTAAATACAAGTAAAAAATGGGAAGGCTCAGAAAGGCTAAGAAATTAAGTGATCACTGATCAGTAATCAGTCGGTTCATCTCCAACTGGAGAGCAGTCAAGCGACCCAACAGGCAGTTGTTAGCTTTGTAGCTAGATGTTGAACAAATGTGATGGAATTGAATGGCATTCTTATGCTAATTTAGATAAGGGATTTACATAAATGCTTTGAAAGTGATTCATGTCAGTTAGACTGATTTAAGTACTGAGGCTTTGTGGGTTTACAAACTTTTCCTTTCTGATATGTAGAAAGTGTGTGCCTGTATAGGCAGCATCTCAATAGTTTTGCATTAAATGTCAAGAAATTCCAAAGTTCCATCTGCGTTCAAATTTTATTTATTAAGTTGTGATGAAAGAAAGTTGGGAAGTAGGAAGTGTTTGGTATATAAACGTGCGCTATTTGAAAACCTTTCAACTATTTAAGTTATGATAAATGCACTGTAAAATATTTGAATGTCAGAACAAAAAAGAGCCAACTTGAGTCACGTTTATGTGAACGCTGACTTAAACTGGAAACTTAAACTTCGTGAGGCTCTCAGCTCGCCATCCATTGAAAAACTGAAGAAGGCCTGTGGTTTCATCATCTTTCACTTCAATAAAAGTTTCGATTGGCATATCATATGCTGAATAGATTTCACAATGACGCCTTCTATCTAGTTTGTGTTCGGATGAGTTCGAGAAGCAGGTAAGTAAAAAAAGAGATGGAACGTTGAAAACATTAATGCTTTAGCATGTGTCTACTTAAAAATTGAATATCTACATGAAACGTACAGTTCTTAATTCTCTTGACTCTGTCGTGCATTGCCCCATCATTATTTATAGTCCATTTATACTGCTAACGTTGGCACTGACGTGATACCGCTTTCAGAGTTCACTTATTTGAGTCCTTGAAAACGTAGGAACTTCAGATGCAATGATTGAGATTAACACTTTTTTCACCATTCTGAATTAAACGCGGATAAGAGCTTGTGTAATAAACATATTATACTTAGGGTGAAACGAATAATTGCGAATCATTCCTCATTGCGCATTAGTTAGTCCTGCTTTGGACAATTTCACTGTAGATGCAAAGAACTATTTTAGTCTTTCATGTTTTTAATGCGCATACCTTTCCTGATTAATCGTCAGTTTCTACAAAAGACCTTATCTGGATCATTTTGATGGGTTGTATTCAATTAATACAGCATTGATAAACTTACTTTTCAAACATTTCAGGACACACCAGCATCGGATTTCAGGATGGAGCAAGCTCGGGAAAATGAGCGACACACGTTTGAGCCGGATTGGGAGATACATGTCGTTTCCGATCGCCTGGATTGGCCCCATGAATTTGGTGTACTGTTGGGAAGTAATGTAGCTGTAGCCAGGTTTCCACCAACAGACAACATGAAGGAGGAGTCCAAAGATAATTCACGAATGAAAGTCCACTTGGATCACCTCATCATGGAAATTTCGCAAGGTATTCAAATTCCGCATAGGTTTACAAGAATGGTTAGAAATTTGGAATAAATTGTAGTGTTCCCATTCCACCCAATGCCAGATGACATCCTTCGTGGCGAAGAAGTAGTTCACCAGCGTTTTGATAGAATTCAAGAGTTTGTACGCTTTCGAGCAGTATCAGTAGAGGAGAAAGCGTGCACGCGAAAGACTTTGTGGAAGAGTATGGAAATCCAGGGGCCAAAAGACTTGTAGCAACAGCAACAACCTTCACCTTTGCCATTTATTACCCTCATCCCGGTTTTGAATGTGTGGCTGGGGGTCACTATCGGCAACCCTGTTTTTATTCAGAGCCATATCGGCAAATTCAAATTACACAATTGGGCGACCCCCAACGGCAGTCCGCAGCGCTTTGGAGCCACGCACCACCGCTGGTTCATCAGCTGTCCATTCAACCCAGTGTAATTTGGCTACTTAAACAATTTCGTTTTTTGGACAAATTGGAGGACTTTTTGTGAATCGGAGAAGGTAGTCTGAGCTCATGCAAAGGGTTCAAAATTGGATAGATTGATAACTATTTATTGTTTTCCCTTTCTCAGAAATGGTTCCTATACTACATCCACTTCCTCCTCCTCATTTTGGATTACATGTGGAAGTTGTAGAGCAATAGCCATATGGACGTTACCGGAAGCAATTACGCTACTGGAAGAGAATCCTAGATTGGCTCAGCACTGGAAATTTTGTCAACTGCTCCAGATTCCGGAATCCAGCTACTACTACCACAGGAACGGAGCAACGTGACAACCTTATTGGTGATTCAGGTTGAGTAGTCTGAATGATTGGTTTTCTCATATTATTTACAGTCTTATAGATAAAACTTGTCTAAGAGTGCGAATTGATATGAATTGTTATGGTTTCCGGTTAACTAATATTCGTACACCTAATCATAAGTAAGAGGCAGATTTAAAGATGGGCAGTTGCTGAATGATACTTAATAATGAATAAATCCAGTAAATAAGATTTAGCAGGCTCGCTCTATTTACCTTTTTAACCTCCAAATTCATGACAGTTTATTTCCATTTGTATTTCCATTCGCCTGCTCCTACATCCTATGTGATGTGACATGATAGTGTTTATATGCAATACGATTATACTTCATGATAAAAACTAAAGTGATATGCGTTTCAGACGCATGAAACGGGACCAGGGTGTGTGAGAGAAAACAAATAAAAACACAAAGTAGCACATGTCAGTATTTTTAACAACAAAAAATTTATTAGGAACGACATAGGTGTCCTTCACAAATTAAACCGATGTTGTTAAACAAGGAACGAACGGAAGCCGGGAAGAAAAGCAGTCATGATCCAAGCAGGCTCATTCATGAGGATACCGAATCGTTCCCTTTTAAAGTATAGAAATAAATGGCCAATACTACGAGGATTGTTGGATTCAGCTTAAATTATTGTAAAAACATTAAACCACAATTTTCTGCAACTTACATTCCTGCTTCTCCCTTATGCAGTAGAAGAGGAGAGACACTAAAGGAGAAAATAGAATGAGTTTTAGTTGGAGAGTAGAAAAAAAACAATTTGAAACTAGGCCGACTTACCCAAAATCACATAGATAAAACCAGCAAAGACCAACAACCCCAGTTGTGAACGAGGCTGAGCAGGAGCCGAAGAATAATTTATGGGTTGAGGTGGGTTTCCTCCGGTAAGCATTTGCTCTGTTACTATCGACATGGTTGGGAGATTCAGATTAAATCAGTTAACTAACCAACAAACAAATTGTAGCAAAAATGACATCTCAAACAAAAATACAGTAACAAAAATCATAAATCAAGCGAAAAAACGTTTAAAACTGGGTTGTTTGCTAACGCAATCCAATATGATTCGGAAAAAAAGAGTTGACCCAAATAACTATATCTTCCTAGGAAATCTATGTTCAGTGATATCAGGCGAATTCAACAAGAATTTTTAATTGAACCGAGTTTGTTCCACTGCCTTAGCCTTTTAATGTTGTTCGCTATTACATTTTAATTACTAAGCGTTCATCTGAAAAAGGTTGAAAAAATTAAGTATAAGTAATATGCATTCAATACTAAATCATAATGCCTTCCTGTGAAATTTAAAATAGGTCAACTCGTACTCTGGCCATGCTCCACATCTATTTTGATACATTCAATGCTCTTGAATATTCTTAAATGTGTGTCCGTCCCCATTAATCCAATTTGATGAGACTCATAATTCCTTTGATAACAGAGCAATAAAATAGAAAGGAGTTCATATTATATTAGAAGTTACAATTTTACATAGCAATACCAATCCCCCATACTCAGTTTCACTCAACTGTTCTTGTCGTACTTCTTAGGCCATTTCAAAGGTGGAAACATGACCTCTGCATACACCACTACTTTTGAGATAAAAATGAAGGTCACATCAAGCCTAGCATTTAGTGAAAAATTTAAACAGGGCCATATGAACTTACAGCAGTGAATTTATGCAGCCAAATATGATTTGGTCAAACGATTGGATTTTTAATTATTGAATAACTTTTAGTATTATAATGTGTGCAGAATTTCAGATCAATTGGTGTTTTTATACTAAGCATAGGAGAAACTGACGTTCTTTCCAATGTGTGGAAGTGGATTTCCTTATTGCTCATACTGCCAACGTCTTATTTTGCCCCAAACCAGAAAGTTAAAATATCATGCAAACATAATGCGGTCTATGGTATTACCATGAGCGCTACTTTAACATATATTATACTTGAAAATCTTACGAGCAGGTTAACTATTTCGTAACAAAAACCAAAGCTGTGAGTAAATATTAAATACAATAGGTTTCACAACTAGGAACCCACTGCCGAAAAACTCTGCGCATATTTCTTCGAGAAGAGTAAACTGTCGTTAACAGACACATTGAGCAGTCCACATTTAACGAGTGTACCTAGCACTAAAATTAAGTGACAAGTACTACCTTCAGCAAAGTGTTTCCTTTAGAGATGCAAACAAATTTAGCAGACAAATAACTTAAAAAAGAAAGCTGTCATTAATGCCCTCGTCATCACTCCATTGATATGTGATTGCACATTATCCATTTCGTCCAAATAACGGGAAAACCCCCTACCCGGCACTAAATTATATGCAATTTGAACAATATTTTTGTTAGTCTTTCTCCTAAACACTTGTCGCTCCAATTTTTTCCAACATTTCAAAACAAACAATGCATTTTCATGACCTTCCACTTGTTTAGAAATCCAGCTTGCTCCAACTGTCCCACAACGTCATCCGCAATCGCCGAAAAAATGTCAGCCACGTCAAGCCATCCTTTCAGCATATTAAACATTTGTGGATGATTATTTCCGAAAACCGTTTTCCACCAAATAACATGTTTGCAAACACCTCCACTCAAATGTCTTCATTTCAAATGTCAAAAGGATGGCTATAAATGTAGAAAAATTGATTAGCCATCACGTATTCTTCTCCGGCTGCTGAAATGATATAGGGTGTATAGTTTCCTTATGATTTGGGTGGTGGTTTTAGGCTATTCGTTCAACACAAACTGAATTGTTATGACTAGTCAAGTTTTTGATTTGGTAAGAAATCGTATCATCCACTACCTCAAACATTCCATCTGAAAGCACGTTTAAACTGCAGATCTTTTCCCAAAGTTGCTTTAAAAGCGGATGAGTGAAATTAGACATGGAATTTTTGCTATTAATTTTATCAAAAGCGAAATATAGTCTATTGAAAACTGCAACTGCGTCACCGTGCTCAGCAAATTTATGAAAGTTGTTGTCGTCTATACTTTCTTCAAAAGTTTTTGGATTTTTAAAATTTTATTTTTGCTTTACTAATTAAATAATTATTTTGATCGTTGCTAAATTTCCATTTGTAAACAATTTAAAGTTCTAGGAAAATGGAAGGGAGAAACTTGCGGTTGGTTGATTTGAATGGGAACCAAGTAGACCAACGTCTGGTGTGGATGCTGGAAAGAGATATATTTGGTATAGATCCTGGCGAAGGAAGAAGAATTCTTATTGTCGCCTCGGATGGGATGGAGTTTGTTGTCCACACGTACAAATCTGGAATCTACCGTTAGTTAAATATGCAGTAGCTCTTGAAATTATTGTTTTAAAGATGAACATTATATTTCGTTTTTGTAATTTTTCAATCTTTTCCAGAGTTATTCGGCGCCATGGCCCAGAAAGGAGAAAAGCCGGAATTCTCATTGGGGCAGCAAAACTTTCACTTTTGGGAGGACGGTCCCACAACGCAGGCTCTTTTGGCGTTTCTCAGCGATGTTGATTCGAATTAAATAAGAGAAGGGTCGTTTCACTCCGCTTTCAACTTGCTAAAGCTTGGTTACAAGTACGGACTGGAGAACTTGGTCACTGATACGTTGGCCGCTGTAAAGAACAGAGTCAAAGCTGCCCAAGTGGATGACCCGGAATATCTTTGGATTTTACACACCTGGATCGTGGCTCAAACACTCATGGAAACTGGGGAGATCCCAAGAGAATTGATTTCACTGAAAGGAGCAGTTGTCAAAATTCTTAGGGTGTAAGCGACCACCATCAATTTATTATAATGGAAATTTTTTCTTCAGTTATGTAATTTTATTTCTTTTCCTAGTAAAGTAACCCAGAGCAGGAGCTGGGGGTCCGTTCACCCGCTTCTAGCCCAAATTTCTTCCAGAAATTTTGGGAAATGAACGTCAATTTCATTTTATAAAACGGTTGTTCAAGCTTTATGTTGTATTATTTTACTGTAGAGATGACACATATTTTAGTTCAGTACATGGTATAGTACGTATTCTTGGCTTATATGTATACAATTCACGTGTATTTGATTCCATGCGCACCATTGGGTTTTTAATACAAATGTCTTATTAAAACTTTACGTATTACCGGTGATTGACAAGTAAAGGGTTTAATTTTTGTCAGAATTACCATTACTCAAATAAGAAGGTAGCATCGTCTCAGTACTGCATATATATAAATAGAAAGTAATCTAATATGCAATGTCTTGCATAATTATAACTTATAATTTATAAGTTAAACATATAAAACATGTGTTGAGATTACGGATTGCAGTTTCTCAACTTCGTGACGGACTCAAACTAGCAAAGTTGCTGTGCTAAATTCATATTCAAGTAAACAGTTTTTATCTTATGATTCTATCTTTAGTCTGGAACTCCCGTATCACATATACACATATACAATGGGACCTTATTTCAGTGCAGTTCAGAGTAAGTTACCGAACTGTTAATTCTGTTTCCTAAACTTGTAGGAAAGGAAAAAGTGAAACTTTGTCTATTCGCATCTATTTCAGACGGTGAGGCTTTAGTTACACCTGCTCATCCCTTAAATACCATTAATTTATAGTGGATTCTAGGTTAAATTAGGATGCAATGGTGTTAAACGTGACATGTCTTGTTTTCATGGCAGAACTCATTTCATCATTGTATATAATAAAAATAGTGTTCTATAGCTGACGACGAAAATGGCATATGATTACGTGGATATTCAAAAAAATCCTGACTTGCTTTCTTCGTCGTGCTCTAGTGACTCGGGCTTGTTTTTCTAGTTTTAATAAAAATCTTGGTATTTATTTCATGAGATTAAAGCAACGCATTATCAACAATTAGTTAGCTTCCAATGTTTCTACTCATAGCACCCCTTAGCAAATGCCAACGGCCCTCACGCCGACGTTGTGGATCTGCAGATAATCTTCGATGTAAAAACTCTCCAAAATGATGAGCAAGTTTTGCGGAGAGTACACATGCTAGATAATACACAAAGAGAAATATTCTCATTATAATGACACTGCGCAAGCTAAAATTCCACTCGTACGGGGCACCCCCATTTGCATTAACTTGAAGCGTTGTAGAAGAAAATGGCAATGAAAAGGATTCCACCTTGGAGCATGAATCTGGGTTGTAAAAGCTAATAACATCATGGATATTAGTGTTGTTGAAAATCACACCGAAGGCGTTTTGACAGGAGAATTGATTCTCTCCGAAAACAACAAAATAGCAATGAACAGTTGTAGATGTACCTACACATTCATTACAGCTCCTTCGGCTTTCACAGCCTGTGGAATTGCAAAAAATATTTTACTCGAGGAAACATAGAGTTTCTTTAGGCAATCTAAATGTATGGAAAAGTGACTCACCTCCAATTCTCATAACAAGCGTAATGAGAAGATCCCGAAACCCGTCGTAGAAAGCTGAAACCACCACATTCCACAAAAGTGGCAAGGAAGAAACTATTTAACGCAAACACAAACATGATTTAATTTTTGCTTGACTTTACATTCAAAAGAAGCATTACTCTATCATCAACCTACCAAGAACGACAACTGCGATAAGGAGATGCATAATGTGGAAACAACGTCGAATCTCCATTCTGACAAAACTTCTCACTTTGAGTCACCTTGAAAATTCTTAGGTTTAAATTCTACCCGAAGAGATAACTACTGAAAATACGGCTCAACTGTGCAAAATCACAAACAGTTCGAGAAACAAACTGTCAGCTCAGCAGCTATAGCTATGTGATGTTTAGCCATCACCCTGTTTTGTAGTATTAAAAATTACTTACAAAACGGTGAAATTACAAGTAAATCGTTAAAAGAAAGAGGCAGTGTGGATATAAAACGAAGACAATGAAACATGGAACGTTTATCTTGTGAATGAACCAAATCATAATGTTGATGAATGAATTGCAGTGAAATCGCATATCTGCCATCCGCTAGTACTTATTGTTTACGGGTGACAATGCAATGTTTCGAGGAACAATCAGCGTACTAATATGGAGCATATTGTTTTGCTATCAATAACTGCTATTTTATATTTCAAGACACACGACTCGCTCTTCTAGGTTTTGAATGAGTCTTTAGTCATTATTTGTTTAGTCCTGCAGAAGTTGGTAATAGTTTCAATAAAAAATATAATACAACGTAGAATGATATCTGGCTTTCATTCGGATATGGAAAAATAAATATTATGGAGAGAGTGTTAAAAGACGAAGAAGTTAATATACAAAATACTTATATAAAATGCAGTTTCAGAGCTGGATCTGGAACACGATATTGGCTCATTGTGTTCACGCTGTGTGTGGCACACAAGCAAGATAAAAGTTCATTTCTGAGTTTAACTCGAGTTTAACTAGTTTTATAACAAAATGTCATATTCTCTGCATTTGATTGCTGCCAAAAGAAGTCAGGACCATTTCCCATACTTGAAAATGCATGTCTGCAATTTGTTTGCAAAAGTCTCTGTCAATGTTTGCAGAAAGTGGGGAAGTCCGATACATGATTACGTTGCGCTGCGTAATGCATTTATGATTGACAATGAGAGAACCTCGACAGCTCAATGTACACAAATGGCAAGATTCATATATCTGCATGTATACATAACTGACATGAACAATTTTCTTTCTGCTTGTAAATGCATTGTAAAGGCAGATAATCACATTGCGAATCACACCTTAAGTATATGCATAATATGTGAACCTGAAACCATCCCTAACGACATCCATTTCAGGTGCAACTGCAAGCCAAATTGTGATATTTTCTCGTAAGGAAAATGTACGTGACTACGACTTTAAAATTGAAGACATTCTTAATAATAATATTTAGAGTTGCAATAATACTCTAATAATAATAATTTAGTAGCATTAGAGTATTATTGAAATTTTTTGCTAGCCAGAAAGCCAGTGTGAGATCTTTATATTGGAGCATTAGATTCCAATATGTCTAGAAGTAATGTAATCTTTCTTGCTTGTTCTTTTCGTTTAAAATCATTTCACTGAGAAAAAAGGTTAGGTAATGTGTGTGGTCCTACGACGATTGCAGCTGCCCATATCAACTGCGTCATCCGCAATCATCATTTCATCATCATAGCAATTTTGACTTTCTGCAACCGCAACGTAGTACACTATCCAGTCACTTTACTGTGCATCAACATTGACTTGACAATAAAGTTGATCTGACTATCTGGCTATGACTACAACTGGGATTGCAGCTGTCCATATCAATTACCTTACCAATAGCCTCTACCATGCCACGTTCAATATAGTAAACCTGTTGGATGATTTGGTGCATAATTTAAAACTCATTATGTATGTATAGTGTTTAATGGTTTGCTATCCTCGATTCCAAATCTCATGTGGTTTCCGCAAGACATTCTATATGATTTGTTGTGCATGACAATTTTTCGACAACGTCTTTCTGTCTTCTGACCATATATTCCATTCAACATGATGTTTGAAAATATCTGCTCTGAGGTCATTTAAGCTTGGTTTTGGCTCTTTGTAAACATCATTTTCTCAGTAATGTTGCACCTGTTGCTTCATCATTAATTGGCTTTGTCGTGTTCCAACTTTCTCCTTTATTTTGTATGCCCACAGAATCTCCAAAAATGTTAACTGCTATCGTTTAAATGAAGCAGAACATTATTATCATCGTATTTTCATCAAAAGATTGATTGCAAATAATTGAGATGTTGTCAATATAATACGGTCAGTTAAAAGGCGAGTATTTTATGTAGTCATCATCAGTTTTTGTTGATATGTTCAACAGCTCAATGCAGCATTGGTAATTGAATGCGTAATCGTTATTCCTGTTTCCTTTGCCTTGTCTGTTGCTGAAAGTGTCATAATGGGGATGATATTTTTATTGTGATGTTTTATATTGAAAAATGAACTTTGTATCTAACCACACATCAACGATGATTCTGTACTGTCTTTCATAAACTGTTTAGAAAGCATGTGTCAAAACATGTTTTCGAAAACTTGAAAAAATATATGACTTTAGAATTCTGCCCATAACTGCTTCATGGAGCATTTGGCTCATTATTCTGGAGGCATTATTTCATAAGGGTGTTTTTTTGTAATTTTCGTGTTTTGCGATCGTTGAGTGCGATACAATCAAACGCTCGTTCTACCTACTATCGTAAAAAAATTTTACATCATCAGAAATCGAACTTCAAACATTATACCTGATGCCTAGTGGAATACGTTGTCCATGAGACTTTTCTCATCTTTTCTATTTCGCATACATATGTGCAGATCATGACTTTTTCATAAATTGACAAAAAATGTGGAAACGGAAATTCACAGGAGAGTGGAAAATTTCCTGGAGTGTGTGTGGTTGACAATATGAGCCACAACATACACCTGTCATTTAAGTATGCATTTTGCATGATGTGATGCGCATGACTAATGGAGAACATACGATACGCAATAACTTGAATGTACATAAAATGTGTCGTTCTGACTGTTCGAATTTCTTTATCTGAAATATAAGTTTATATATGGGTGGTCTGACTGAAATTGCAGCTGTCCATGTCAATTACGCAACCCCTAACAAACTACCTACTTCAATTTCCTTTCCTTATGCTGCAACACAGATTAAAATCATCCATCACATTATCTCTTCATTACTAATTTAAAGCGTTGGACTCTTTTGCTGTACAAGTTTGAACTTGTTTTCCCCTGTGGAAAGTTATATCCTTGGCTCATTGAGGAAAATGTTTAAATTACCATTAACTTTGTTTACCATTAGCAGATTCAAATCGTCAAGGTATTATTACATCATCCATAAAGTCATGTCATATTTTTAACTTCACAAACATGACTTCATTACAAAGTTGGTTGGATTGCTACTCGATGGAGTAGCCCAGCATGTAGAAATAGCCAGAATGTCATATATAACACGAATATTACAGTGAGCAATTTCATCACCACCAACATTTTTTTCAGGTCGTCCAATGTTTTGCCATCTCAAAATGTTTCATGTCCCTTTTAACTTCAGTCCCAAAGAAAGTGTATTTCAGAACAAAGTGAGTTGCTATAGTATGCATTTGAGTATTCGTCGTATTTTAAAGTGAATTCTAGGCGTAATATTTGGCAGCAGGGTATCAAATATCACCTGGTTAAATAAACAGAATCCAGTGTTTCAGCTTGAGTACATGAAGCATGATGATGATATGAAAGCACTTATCCCAATTACGTTCTCGTCGTTTAATGGTAATTGTGCGTATTTCGTATGTATCCAGTTTGGTTGTTGGTATGAATAACGTATTTAAAAATCGCCAGCTCAAATCGCGATCGTACCTAAAATGCATTTTGTGTGTTATGATGAGGCTTTACAAACAAGGAATATTGAGTTGCTACGGGCGCTTTCCATTATGCTGATGAAGAATTTGCATTGAAGCTCACAACAAAGGAAGCACTCTCTAGTGCTTCTTTAGCCTTCTTCTGTTCTTCTCCTATGCGGATGCTTTTTCCGACTATGAATTATTTATTGGTAACCTCTGGTTAACAGAACATTATCATGACGTATCAACTAATTTACTCTACAAGGTGAAAAAAACCTTTAGTCTTTGTCGGTTTTTGAAATCGTCAAGTTCTGCATGCACAACCAGGCAAGATGATTTTCAGCTTTCATTTTGCAACATAATGTTTGGATTATTAGGAATTTGAATGAGAGATAGAAAACATAGATTTTCATGTAAAACATATTGCGATAAATGCGATGCTGCCAGACGCAGAATAAATTAATTTCTTCATTATAAACTTCTCTTCAGTCATGCAAACTTAAGCGCAGTCTTATTTATGTCACATAATATGCTAGGTAAGTAATTTTGGAGTTGAATGCAAGCTGCATAAATTTTTATGCAAATTTCAATATTATATAAACTATCATCGGCTCGTTTTGCAACGGAATATCTCAAATACTTATCAATACATTGCACCGTACAGTTGACAGAATCCAGTTGCTCATCACTTTAGTTGTTGCTAAAATGCATTGCTTTTTCTGTAAAGTCGTTTGAGTAAAGTTTCTGCTTTCGTGAGTCGTTACAGCATACTCACACACTCGTTGCTGAAAATAGGAAAATCTATAATATAGAACGCTGATGCTTATACGCACTTCATCGGATGTCAATTGGGATGTGCGTAAAAATATTTTCATTCTTTTCCGTTCACAAACAACGTGAGTTGATTATCAAACGGGGTGGAATGGTACGCTATATCATAATTAAGCTTCGTATTCTTTTTAACTTCTAGAAGTCATGTACAAAACACATTTAAGAACACAGGGAGCTGCTTCAGACTCGCCTTTTGTTGCAGATTTCAGTGTGTTAGCTGCCAACATAGTCATGAGATGAATACAATATGATTGCATCTGTAACCATAATCTCTTTGTGGACTTGGGGTAATTGCATGCGAAATCTTGATATTGAAGCTGATTGCACACGAGAGGGTATGTGACTGTGTGGCTGAAAATGTCAAAGCATAATAAGCAAAGTACAGGCAAATTTTAGCAACTGCTCTTGCTAAAACTCGACTTCGTCTTCACTAGCTGATCGTTTACCTTGTGAGTATTTGCGTGCATTTTGCTACCTTTCTTTACACTACGATTTGTTGTTTTATCATGCTTACATGGTGCTGCTATATGACTTATTACAATTTTGCCCATCTATCCCCTTCCTGCATCATTCGTATCTCCTCAACTTTCTTATGGTCATCTTCTCTATTCAACATGATGAGATTCGTTGCTGCGTTTTAGAGACCTGAATCGTGTGGTTTCCCTATATCATTCCTCAGTAAGGCTTTACCCGCAGCTTTGCTACCACATCATCCGAATCTCTCCTTTGTGCATTTTTATGAATATTTTTTGTTTATATAGAAAATGCACACAATACCCCAACATTCAAAGTGTAATCGTTAAAGACTTGTAAAATACTGAAATTTATTTTCATCGCAGTTTGAAAAAATGTTGAACACTAGCAATTTTTATGTCAGTTTGAGTAACAGCAGTTTAGTTGTTTGAAATCGGGTCGTTTTGTAAGTGTGATTATTACTTGTTTACTAAGACTTGGGTTCTTAATTCAAATATCGGTTTTTACACGTCGGCTTATCAAGTCCATATTGAAAATACACACATGTTATTTCAAAATTGAAAGTACATTCAAGTGTTGTAAATTACTTCAATTTATTGTCGTTGCAATTTGGAAAAAGTAAAAACGAAGAGCTTTGGTTACTTTCATCGCAGTTTGATTAACAACAGTTTGCTTATTTGAAGTTGGGTTTGCTGTGAGTGTGATTGTTGTTACTTGTTTAAAAAGTATTTGGATTTTTCCTTTACGAAAATAAGTTTCCTGTTGAGTTGTTAAATTCCTAATAAAAATGTACACTTTGCTGAAGGACTTGCAGTCGTATTTCAAGCGACAAGAAGTCATAATCGACTGTCCGATATTCCGGGTACACACCATTTTTACTACGGTTCTCCTCGCCGTTTGCTCCTTGATCACATCATGGACCCAATTCGTGAAGGAGCCTATCCAATGTTCGGGTGGCGAAGCTGTAGACAAGAAAGTTCTGAACACCTACTGTTGGATTATGTCCACTTTCCTAATGCCTGGTTAGCAACAAAAAATCTATAATTTAAATAATTTAAAATAGCGTTATGCTAAAGAAAACCAGCAGGTTTGAAATTTTGATTAGTTCAAATTTGCTATCGCAAGCTTCAAAATTTAACTTCTTTCCAGATGGATTTGGTAAGCACGCCGGGACAAGTGGCTCATCCCGGCGTCACTAACGATTTTGGCGATGATACACCTCGCAAAACTACAATTTATTATCAGTGGGTCTGCTTCGTGTTGTTCTTCCAAGCTCTCTTTTGCTATTTCCCGAAATGGTTGTGGGAATCCTGGGAGCGGAAACGCATGTTCACAATCATCTGCGGGCTAAACACTGAGCTTCATAAGAAGGATGATTTACACAAAAAGGGTCTCCTTGATTCGCAATGTGAGGGTTAACTTTCATAGAGGGGTCATGTTTTTGTTATCTGAAGTCAAACGGATAAACAATTCACATATTTTGACGTTTTAGTACATATTACAGTAGTAAATTTTGACTGATCTTTGTGAAACTGTGATGAGATATGCACTAAAAGTTGATTTCAAGGTCGATTAGTGTAATCACAGGATCAATTTTGGTTAGCATATTTAATTACATATTTTGGCGATTTTTGACATATTTTTTATAACTACGTATTAGTGAATTTCTAATGGGCATCATTTCCAATTTTTGTTTCAGAGGCACAATATGTATGCGTTGAGCTACTGGTTTTGTGAAGTGCTGTGCTTCATCAACATCGTTTTCCAAATGTTTCTCATGAACTGGTTCTTCAGTGGAGATTTCATGAAGTATGGGATTCAAGTCCTCGCCTTTGATGAAGAAGAGCAGGCCAACAGAGACGACCACATGATTTACGTCTTTCCACGCATCACCAAGTGTATCTTTCGCAAGTAAGTGGCATATTAAACACAAAAAAAGGTTTGAATTCATTGTGTTTCAAACGTTTCAATGCAAATATATTTAATGCTTGTAGGTTTGGTCCATCTGGCTCCGTTGAGAAGCATGACGCATTGTGCCTTCTTCCGATGAACCTCATCAATGAAAAGACGTACATCTTAATCTGGTTTTGGTTTGTCGTGTTGGTGGTTCTGACTTGGATTGTTGTTGTCTTCAGAGTCTGCATTTTCCTCAGCCCAGCTCTCCGTTTCCAGCTCATCCATACACGCAACAAGACGGTTTCCGATGTCGTAGCGCTGGATCTTTACAGACGCCTCTCCGTGGGAGACTGGTGGTTACTCTACATGCTAGCTCAGAATATTGACCCCAAAATTTATAAGGAGGTCATCAAGAATGGGCGAAAAAAGTGTAGAATTGTAGGAAATGAGTAAACGGTTGAGCTCTGTAATGGTAAGTCGGTAAGACGACGGAGCTAAAACTCCAATATGAATTATTAAACACAATTTAATGCTGTTAAATTAATAGATATTATTATGTATAATTGTTCAGGTTATGTATTATCTCCTTGTACTGGAGAAATAATTTTGACATTTGTTTTCAATCTAAAGACTTCTTGTCTAAATGTAGATTATGTTTTGGTTTGGTTGGTAATCCAACTGTTGATAAAGTATGTACATTTCTAGATTAAGAAAAAGGATTGTTGAGTGAAGTTTGAAGAAGATTCAATAATGTTGTTCGCTTTGGATTTAATTAAATTCAACTTATTGGTTGAAAAACAAATTTTATTCCGTAGAACAAGACAGAACAGTATAGGTTAGATTGAGCTAATTTTTTGCACTTTGGTTTTGAAGAAGTATGATAAAATCTGAAATATCGTTATGATAATCTATGATGAAGTACGAATGTTTTTCTTTTTTAAATGGTATTTTTTTCAAAATTCGATTGCAGCCATTGGTGAATCGTACAGTAATACTAAGGGCTTTTTTGTAATATAAATTTCAACATTATCAAATATCAGTAATAAATTTAAATAAAAATATACATTAAAACTATTACATGTGAATACCTCAATTATAAATATGTCCACATGATGTCGGCGAGTTTTATGAGAAATAAGGTTTTACATGCTATAATGACCTCATTAGTTCTACTTCTTCTCTAAACTGAAAATTAAATACCATCACCATTCTGCATTTCACTCATTAATTTGGTTTGTGACTTGATAGATTACACGATCCAGTACTTTTAAATGATACTATTAATCCCAACCCGCCTAAAAAGCGTATAAATTTTCATCGATCTATAAAATAAAATAATGAAATAATAAAAAACAAATGCACACGCATTTAACAGGTTCATAAAACAATAGAGTATCCCCAAATCCAAGAATTGTTTCTCCCGTACGAGAGTTTCGGAATCGTTAAAGAGTAGTAACTATAAGACCGGTTTTAATCGCACTTTTTAAATTTGATTTTATGTGCCCATCTTGTAGAGCGTTTTCAAGCTGCATATGATTTACTTTACTTTGAACATTTTTTTAAATTTCTGTTGGGCTTCAGAGTCGGGTTTCATCGGAAAAAGGGTCAAAACGTGACTTTTCCTAATTTTTCGGAATGTTCACATAAGAAAATGTCGAGATGTTTGCGATGCTTATGAATAAGTAGTCAACGGGTTTTTTTTGTATTACACAAACCGATGGCATGTTTTCGTATTTTTGATAAATGCTGTTTGAAGTTTTCACAAAAATTGCTGGCACTAATTGATTTAAATAAATCCTTCTCTCTCTTTATCCGTATCAATAGCATACAAGTTTTCCTCTTGAATGAGTTTTAAATGAGTGTTATCGGATGGAAAACACAAATGTTATGAGGGTAAAACTAAAATTTGAGTGTGTTATTTTTGACGATGTGAACAATGCGCATTCAAAAAATTCTGGCAAATTAATGGATTCGTGTAGAACCTTTATGAAGGAATTAATATAACACACATGAGTTTTACTATCATAATCCGGGTACGAATGAAGACACTCGATGAAATAGGAGCACGAATGGTGAAAGAAGAAATTTAAAATTCTGACTTAGCCCAACCAGAGATTTTTGTCCTGCTCCCATTCATTCCATATGTAAACCTCATCCAAAGTTTCCCAGTTTCGACTCTCACCCTGCCGTGTTTATTGTTTTGCAGTTATCACACGAGGGCATAAACTATTTGGGCATTATTATTTGAGAATAAGAAATTAATTTCCAAACCAAGAACTAATTGTTAAACAATTTTAATGTACTAGCAAAATGCTTGTCAGAATATTCTCCATAAGTTTAGTCTGGTACATTCAAAACGGAAAGTGAAGGGGGATGTCAAATTTGGAAAGGAAATTTTGCATAACTAGATCTCATACTAACGTTTCTCCTTTAGCTGAGTAAAAAAGGCTTCTGAAAGTAAAATTCGTTGTTCATGACGCCCCATATTCCATGATATTTTCATTTCGTCGCTTCTGCTTATCATCTTTCGCCGTATCGTTTATTATCCTTTTTAGGTTGCAGCTCCTGGCACTTACGTATTACGGAAATGAATGTTTAAGTTCCAGTTAAAGAAACGAAAATTAAAGTATCCTACTCTTTCCACTTTCAGTTTTACATTAACTTGGTAAATCCCTGACCGTCGATGAGTGTGGTACCAGTCAGATAATAAGCATTCTCACATACCGTATTGATTACGAGGTTTGAAATAACTTGAATCCAAGTCAGCCGAGGTTTACAGAACGATAAAAATACAATTAATATTTTAGTGCTTTTAAAAGAAAGTTGCAAGGATCAAGTCATTCTTTACATTATTAACATCAATTCTAACATAATATGTGGTTACAATTACTGAAAATAATAGCAACTGACTCAACACTGAAGTGTCTAGGACAGATTGCCATTTGACAATGATAACAAAATTACTCCTTCCAAATGTTGTTACAAAACTAAAACTCCAAAAAGTACGATGGCTCAGTTTTATTATTGGCTTTCTTCTCCCTGTTCGTGGGTAGTTTGAAGGGCGTATTTAGTTTATCGGCTTCCTTTATAACCTCCTTCCAATAGTCTTCGATCGGTTTATTGCTGATAAAGTTGGACTCGGGTTCCCATGAGTTGAAGCACCTACAAATGGAGATTAAAAAATATAGTATTACGCACAATGCTGTTTTATAAACACTTCAGTTTCAAGATAATTAGCAATAAATTGTAAATAATTTAGAGGTTGGCTTACTCTGGCCAGTGTTTCCATTTGGTGCGGTATTCAACCTTGTTATTACGTCCAATTCGGTAGTCTCTCACTGCTTCAACGACCCAAGCATCTCCAGCCTTTCCAGGAATGCGAGGACGTTTTACTTTATCTGAGGACTGTGTCAAGCGGAAAATGTCACCTAAATAATAAACAATATATAAAAAGCCCGTCATATTTGTTCACATTTTACCTCATCATCATCGTCACTATCCTCATGTTTCTCATTATTGGATGAGCTGTGAATTCGGGTGCGTTTGGAAGACTTTGTTTTAAATTTTAGTGGAGTGTCATTCAAGTCATCCTGATTCCCACCCGGCTCGGAATCATTATTCTCAGGTTCTTCGATTTCTAGAGAAAACTGTTTAGCTTCTTCCGGAACTCGATACAAATGGGTTGGAATGAGAGAGGGCACCAACGGAAAAGATAAGTGGAGGACGGCAAGAAAGGTAATCAGCCTTTGTAGCAACTCCGGCTTATCGTTTGGGAGGTGGACTTGCTTTGGAGGTGAACGCTTCTCAGGTTTGACCAGGATACGTCCGTTTGAAACACCTTGTTCAATATTAACCCGTGGTACTTCCGAGTCCAACTTCAATTTGCCTAAAATGTTGAAAACTGTAGGAAGCCCAATGAAAAATTAATACAAATAAATTATTCTTTACTTACAATGTTGCATAAGCTTGCTTCTAAGTTCTTGGAAATCACTGCCAATGCTTCTATCAGAGGTTCCTGGCGTTCGAATAGCCCAGAGCCCTTTTCGAACCCTATCCGCAAAAGTCATCCTCTCGTAAATGCTTCCAATTTTTTGGTCCAGCTGGACTCGAATGAACTCCAGTCGAGTATACAACTCGCAAAATGATTTCCCCAGTTTGGAACAATCATCACATGTTGAGAATTTGCCTGAGTTGAGTTGAAAACTGGAACCAATTTCCAAGTGTCGGGTAAAAAGTTGCAGAAACTTTTCTGAACCAGTTTCATCGTCAGTGTTGTCTTTAACGGGGAGATTTATTAATCCATAACAAATTACACACAACTGTTTCTGTTTGCTAGCCATTTGAACTTAATTTAAAAGGTTAACAATAACTGGAACTAAAGAAGGAAATAAAAATTGTTATGTGTCCTGCACAGGTGGATTTGGGTTGTTGTTATAAGTGAACAGCATCAATAGCATCAGGTACATGAAAAACAATACCTGAGAGCGAATGGGAGGGAATAGGATTGCAGGTAAAGATTACAGGTGGGTGATTGGGGTTTCCTGCAACGAAATTACTCTCATATATGAAACTTATCCCAAGATCAAATTACATGCTTGTCTTTGTTCTATTTTCATGCTTGTTGACGTAGCAATGCATATGGTAAAAGCTATGCACTTTTAAGCTTTTAAGTGAGAAATATCTATTGGAGCTAAGTCGTGCTAAGATTGATAGCTTGGAAGCATAATGAATAAGCTTAGATTGAAGCTTGGATGGCAATATAATTAATACTGTAATTATGATGCTCATTCTGGCCAGGTACGCTGCATTGACACAGAATCAAGAGTATTTTATACAGTTATGTGTATGACACGGATTTAAAGAAATTAACATTTTACATTTCTACAAGGTTTATCCAAGAACCTAAGCAGCCCCCACGCAATCAAATCATGAACCAGACACCCAACGCCAACGGTTGAATTCAAAAGCATTGCCTAAAGGAACTATGACTGAATCAACTTTCCCAATCTGAAACGCATTGCTTCTGCAAGCTTTCATTTGTAGGTTTTCAAACAGATCACAAATTTTAACAGCAATCGTAATGAATCTTGAATAGGTCCCGAACATATGTACATGACCACACACGAAGTGTGTGAATAAAGGAGATTCCAACATCGTAACTTTTTTGAAGAAATGCTTGACACCAGTAGTTTTCATCCACAAGCACCAACCTAGCGTTAAGGAACTCAAAATGTGGGGAAACGTGAGCGGATTCAGAACCAGCTTGTGAGTTCAATTATTCACACAATTTTGTTCAGAGATTTACTTTATCGTTGGTAAATTCCATTATATTTAAATAAATTGAGATTGGCCTCGGTTTAACAGTGTGAGTTTTGTTGATGCAGCTTTGCAAAGTTCAAGGTCAATAATGTCGTGCTGTACGAACAAACGATTTAATCGGTGAAAACTTCCTCATTTGATACGTCGTAATGTATTTCAGCTACGCACGCTGTGAGTATAAAAGCGAAAAACTAAAGGATGTGAGCGTCATTCTTTATCTAACTGCCAGGCGAGTAACTTTGACTTTCGTTGACGAAATAGATACAACTGATCATTTCTAACTTAAAGGTTTCCGGAAATTTTATTCGATCCATTTAGAAATCTTCTTAGAAACTTAAAAGTAAGCTTAGTTTTTTAACGGTAAATAGGGTTTTCCGAGATTCTACGAGAAGGTTTAACTGTTTGATTTGCTACTCTACACTACAGATCTCATGACACTTTAAGGATGGCGTCTGCGGCAGTCCCATGTGGATCTTCCCCGTTCAAAATGAAGATACGGATTTTCTGTGTTCAGAGATGAGCAAAAGCCAGACCTGGTTAAGAGTTTGGGTCAATATCAATTCACCGATGCAGAAGTAGAAGAACTCTTGTGGGAAGATTGGGAGGTAACATAGTTTAAAGTTTAGCATTTTGTGGAAAAGTTTCTAAAATTAGAAAGGGAAACTATAGTGAATTTTTGTCAAAAAAAGCTTAATTTTATGTTTCAGACACTTTCTGCGAAACAGCAGGAGATATACTCAAAGAAAGCGAAGGAGCACAACGGAAAGAACAGAGGTTTCAGATTTCTTCAGAAGTAGGGTTCTATCTATTAATTCTGTTTTGTAGTCGGTTTTTTCAAACGTTGTTTATATTTTCCAAATACAATCTTTTGCTTAATTATACGTTTGGTTTCAGAGACTGGAAGGCAGAGAAGCAATGGCAGAACTGAAGCTAAAACCCAATCTCTCTCTTT
>LJIJ01002620.1:0-25179 GCA_001718145.1 Orchesella cincta
GATAGTGATGTTGAAAGTTTAGTCACATTCGTAGTGTTATTCTCAACTTTCGTGTTTGCTTTGTTGATGAACATTTCTATTCATGTTACACAATGGAATGAACAAATTTCACTCATTTAAAAATGTCTTCCCCCAATTTATTAGCTAATGTATTCACCAATAAATTTGTTACATTCACACTTTTGACGTTTGACAGTCATTTCCAGTTTCCAATTTTCAATTTCTTTAAAAAACAACCAAAAGAAACTCAAGTAATTTTAAATATATAAGTGGGAAGATGTGGGAGACTTGTTGCAAGAAGTCGTGAGCTCAACTGATGCTGAAGGACTTTGCCAGTAGCCTGAGAACTCTGTGTGATCCAATTAGTTCAGAAGCGTATACGAACGACTTGAAATAAAAAATTCTCTAAACAAAGTGTGTTTTTCCAGCTCAAGCGAACAATACTCAAGAGGGTGTTGGCTTCATGTATTTGATGTGTCAGAATGGGGGAGTATCATGCTTTGTCCCATTCATCGTTCAACTCAACTTGTAGAGTTGATCATTTAGAAAAAGGAGATTAAACGAATCTGGGTTCATAGAACACGTAAATTACATTATGTTTTTCATTCCAATCTTTACAAGATGAGGAATTCATGTGAAATATTATGCTAAATAAACCAAAGGCAGATCCATATTACATAGCACTAGTTTTCGTCAGTATGCGCGAAGGGGAACGCTGAACTCAAAAGTGCTTACGTACATGAAATAGCTGGCGAAGTTCAAGGTGCATTTGAGTGTACTTTTTGTTCATATTTCAGAACGTAGTACAAGTCGTGCTCTATAAATACAGGGAAGCATAACATGAACATAACAGAGCCAATCTTCACATTTGATCCGGATCAACATTTTTTTGTTTCGTTTAATGGATTTGAGTCCAACTTTTTTCCTGTACTTGAAAATTCCACACGGTGAGTCATATTTTTGAGGCATGGCGCATCTCTTTTTTATTCGTTTTAATTTCTTGGTCAGCCTGCTAACTAAAACTGTTTTGGCAACTGGCTCTGCTACCCTAAGAGCATCATTTCCAATCTTGCCACTTCTTTTATGAAGGAACATCCACGTTATTTATGCCGTCATAATTTTTATCAAGTATTTTGAGGATATTATCAAGACATATGAAATGAAACTGCATTTTTATCTAAATCAACCATCCAGAAGAGCAATCCTTTGCTGACTTTCAGTCAGTTATACTTGTACGAACAGAAACACACTCAAAGGTATACTATTTTCGTGCCGCGATAGATAGGCTTAGCGAATAGTGGATCTGATGCAGTTTTTTATGCTGAACACGATGGTCTATTTAGTTTTTTTTGTAAAACATATTTCGAATTTACACGTTAACTTTATCAGGCAATATCATGGCCGATTTTTCAAATAGTTTTACTGTTTTAGACCTGGTTTTTATAATTTAAAAGCTGTTTTTGCAGTGAAACATTTTGTTACGCTTTATAACTTAATATTACAATAGATTTGGGTTACTAATTAACAAAATTTTGCCAACCGCTATCGAAACACGGCAAAACTGCGGGTTTTGTCTTTTTGAAAAGTAAACGTATAATTCAAAATATTAGTTTTACAAAACTAAATAACATCATCGAATTCAGCATAAAAAACTACCGTCAGAACCATTATTTCCCTAAGCTTATCTCTCGCGGCACTAAAATAGTATACTTGTCAGTTTCCAAATCAAGGTAATTCCTTTGAAAGATGTTTTGTTAACAAAAATGTGAAGTAAAAATATTATTTGAAGTCACACCAATTGGAAACAAATGATTTTACAATCTGTTTTAAAACCTTTGGAACAAAACCAAATAAATACTATGATTTGAAAAATAAATGTCATAGACAGTTTATAAATTACATCACTGCAAACTGTATTATCTCATTCTTTAATATAGGCTGGTGTTGATCTAGGAACAGAAATCCGCATCATTTCAGTGAAAAAGTATGTGGTCATTTTAATTCTAAAATTGAATAGTTGCTTTCACATGCAAATGCGTAAAACAAGAGTCTAAAACTAAAATTGATGACACTCCGTACTGAATTACGTTGAAAATATGACAAAGTCTTTCCTAGCACTCTATGATAGAGTCTCTATCATCCGCATCATCGTTAAGCAGTCCAAATCTGCATGTTAAGTGAGCCACTCTAAGGATTCCTGTTTACTTTTAGTGGAGACAGTGAAGAGAGAGACTTTTGGAGAAGTTTGCTCGGGGTATTCTGAGAACCGTGTTTGTACGTAATTATGATTGTTTTTGTTTGTAAGATAATTTGCTAAATTGTCTCAAAATTTTGTTTATGCATTAATTCAAAAGATCTTCGTCACATCCGCTATGTGCTTCGTTGCATTTTATGTTATGTGTTGATAATAATCAGTGAAATGAATCTACTGAAATCTGAGGGGATGAAAATCATACGATTCTCAGATGGGAAAAAAAAAAAATAATGTTAGCCATTAATACGGTAATAAAATTGAGTCTGGATAAAAACAATTGATTGTCAGCAAATATTTACTTATTTCAAATAATTATTTATTTCTTAGCTATCAACAAGTGTAATCGAATTTTGTTTAGAAAGTGTGGTAAACCCATTCAACCTCATTCTTGGGCATTGCTCCATATGCTTTTCGACATAGTTTGCAACTCGTGAATACTTGAACCTTTGTTTGCAGAGTGTGCATTCTCATTCAAACGGTTCATGACAACAACAGACCTTCTTTCCATGTCAACATCTGCGATAAATACCATTTGTCAGTGCCAGGAGTCGTGACGTTCACATACGAACCGTTTGAATGAGAATGCACACTCTGCAAACAAAGGTTCAAGTATTCCACGAGTTTGCGAACTATGTCCGAAAAGCATATGGACAATGCCCAAGAATGAGGTTTGAATGGTTTTACCACACTTTTCTAAACAAAATTTCGAGTTACACTTGTTGATAGCTAAGTAAATAATAATTATTTGAAATAAGTAAATATTTGCTGACAATCAATTGTTTTTATCCAGACTCAATTTATTACCGTATTAGATGGCTAACATTATTTTCCCATCTGAATCGTATGATTTCATCCCCTCAGATTTACAGTAATTCATTCACTGATTATTATCAACACATACAATAAATGCAACGAAGGCACAATTATTTGGGATGTGACGGAAGATCTTTTGAATTAATGCATAAACAAAATTTGAGACAATTTAGCAAAGTTATTTACAAAAATAACAATCATGATTACGATACAAACATGGGTTCTCACAATACCCACAAGCAAACTCTCCAAAAGTTCTCTCTCACTGTCTCCCTAAAGAAAGTAAACAAGAATCCGAGTCACTTAACTTGCAGATTTGGGACTGCTTAACGATGATGATGATAGAGACTGATATAGAGTGCTAGAAAGACTTTGTCATATTTTCAACGTACTTCAGTACGGGTGTCATCAATTTTTAGTTTTAGACTCTTTGTTTCACGCATTTGCATATGTCGAAACTGTTCAAATTTTTAGATTAAAATGACCCATACGTGTTTTCACTGAAATGATGCGGATTTCTGTTCCTAGATCAACACCAGCCTGTATTAAAGAATGAGTAATACAGTTCAGTTGAATGGTTATTTATAACATTTATTTTTAAAATCATAATAATTATTTGGTTTTGTTCCAAAGTGTTTTAAACAGATTTTAAAATCATTTGTTTCCTATTGGTGTGACTTAAAATAATATTTTTACTTCACATTTTTTGTTAACAAAATCTTTCAAAGGAATTACTTGCATTTGGAAACTGACAAGGTATAACTATTTTAGTGCCGCGAGAGATAAGCTTAGGGAAATAATGGTTCTGACGTAGTTTTTTTTATGCTGAATTCGATGGTGTATTTAGTTTTTTGTGTGTAAAACTAAATTTTTTGAATTTATACGTTACTTTTCAAAAAGACAACCCCGCAGTTTTGCCGTGTTTCCGATAGGGTTGGCAAAATTTTGTTAATTAGTAACCCAAATCTTATGTAATATTAAGTTATAAGCGTACCAAAATGTTTTTCACTGCAAAAACAGCTTTAAATTATAAAAAGGTCTAAACGGTAAAACTATTTGAAAAATCGCCATGATATTGCCTGATAAGTTAACGTGTTTTTCGAACATATGAAGTTTTACAAAAAACAAAATACACATCGTGTTCAGCATAAAAATGCATCAGATCCACCTATTTCGCTAAGCCTATCTATCGCGGCAACGAAAATAGTCTACTTGTGAGTTGTGTTTCTGTTTCGTACAAGTATAACTGACTGAACGTCAGCAAAGGATTGCTCTTCTGGATGTTTGATTTAGAATAAAAGTGCAGTTTCATTTCATATGTCTTGATAATATCCTCAAAATACTTGATAAAAATTATGACGGCATAAATAACGTGGATGTTCCTTCATAAAAGGAAGTGCAGATTGAAATGATGCTCTTAGGGTAGCAGAGCCAGTTGCCAAACAGTTTTAGTTAGCAGGCTTGACCAAGAAATTAAAATGAATAAAAAAGAGATGCGTCATGCTCAAAATATGACTCACCGTGTGGAATTTTCCAAGTACACGAAAAAAGTTGGACTCAAATCCATTGAACGAACAAAAAATGTTGATCCGGATCAAATGTGAAGATTTGGCTCTGTTATGTTCATGTCATGCCTCCCTATATTTATAGAGCACGACTTGTACTACGTTCTGAAATATGAACAAAAAGTACACTCAAATGCACCTTGAACTTCGCCAGCTATTCCATGTACGTAAACATTTTTGAGTTCAGCGTTCCCCTTCGCGCATGCTGACGAAAACGAGTGCTATGGTAATATGGATCTGCCTTTGGTTTATTTAGCATAATATTTCACTGAATTCCTCATCTTGTAAAGATTGGGAATGAAAAAACATAATGTAAGTTACGTGTTCTAAGGACCCATATTCGTTTTAATCTCCTTTTTCTAAATGATCAACTCTACAAGTTGAGTTGAACGATGATGGGACAAAGTATGATACTCCCCCATACTGACGCATCAATACATGAAGCCAACACCCTTCTTGAACATTGTTCCCTTTGAGCTGGAAAAACACACTTTGTTTAGAGAATTTTTTTATTTCAAGTCGTTCGTATACGCTTCTGAACTAATTGGGATCACACAGAGTTCTCAGGCTACTGGCAAAGTCCTTCAGCATCAGTTGAGCTCACGACTTCTTTGCAACAAGTCTCCCACATCTTCCCACTTATATATTTAAAATTACTTGAGTTTCTTTTGGTTGTTTTTTTAAAGAAATTGAAAATGGAAACTGGAAATGACTGTCAAACGTCAAAAGTGTGAATGTAACAAATTTATTGGTGAATACATTAGCTAATAAATTGTGGGGGAAAACATTTTTAAATGAGTGAAATTTGTTCATTTCGCATGTAACATGAATAGAAATGTTATCAACAAAACAAACGAAAGTTGAGAATAACACACGAATGTGACTAAACTTTTCAACACCACTATCATCTTGTGGGACTATAAAAATCAAGCTTTCAAACACTTGCCTGAACATATTTATAAGTGAAAAATAAGTTAAAAAGTGAGCTGAAAGGTAAAGTGGAAAGCCGAGAACCCAAATAGGCGTCGTTCTGTCACGAGTGACTAAACGTGTCGTAACAAGAGTGAAGGAGCCGAAAAAATTGGAATGTAAGATTTTTCAATTTGTAATCACGCATTAATTTTTATTTTAAGGTAACATCTTCAAGCAAATTACTATTAATTTTTAAAACCCATTCCGCATGTAGGATTCTAATTTGGTTTGCAAAAATTGTAAGAGTTCAGTTTTAACACATTATCGCAGTGATAAATAAAAGCAAGCTCTTTTGACAGCTTCAGCTAATAATTAGTCTCTGACGTTTTCCGGCTTTCCACATAGTCGTAGAATGGCAATTTTTTTTTCATAGGCAATATTCGTGTCGATATTTTTGCCTAACCTAAAGGCAGTTTTTCTAGGACCAAATTTTTATGAGGAACCAGATTCCACCTTTAAAGTTTCGAAAATTCTCCCACGCAGAGTAAGGGGTGGTTTGTCTATAAAGACTTCGTTTTTGGGTACACCGAGACATTCAAACTCCTAGAGGATTTTTGCCATCAGCTTCAACTTAGCGTTATTCAGTATAGCAGAATATAGTTATTCACAATGACACCCTCTGCTAAGTGGAAGCTGATGGCAGTTCGACTCTATCGCAGCTAAAAGTATGAAAAAATCATTGGATTAAAAAGTTCAAGTGAGTGAAAATTAATTTTTATAGGTTATTTTCTACTTTCAAAGGGAGAACTCTATAAATTAACGCACTAAAAACAAAGAGAGTGGTGTTTCGGAATTTAATAAAGTCGGAAGCCTGAATTTGTCATTTAAAAAAATATATTTTACAACTTCCGGCTGCCAATGCGGCGTATTGCCATCAGCTTCCTTTTAGCTGAGGGTGTCATTGTGAAACTGAAGAGCTATATTCTGCTATACTGAAGAGTGCTAAGTGGAAGCTGATGGCGAAAATCCTCTAGGAGTTTGAATGTCTCGGTTTACCCCCAAAAAACGAAGGTCTTGGGGGACAAACCCACCCCGAACTCTGTGTGGGGGAATTTTCGAAATTTAAAAGAGTGGAATCGGGTTCCTCACAATATTTAGTCCTAGAAAAACTGCCTGTAAAAACAATGGCAAAAATATCGACACTGAATAATGCCTAAGAAAAAAATTTGCTATTCTACGGCTATGCGCGTTCCTTTAATTCTTTTTTAAATGAGTAAAATCATTAGTATCTGTGCATTGTTAATATTTCATATTTATTTATACCCGGCAAGATTGAATATGGAGTATATTCAAAGTGAATTTATTTTGAATGACTTTGCTTCCAGATGTGCCCAGTAACCTATATGTGAAGCTTGGATCTACAGGCTGACCCTGATTAATAAGATATTGGCGTTTATATTGAAAATACAGTCAAAATTAGGAGGAAGAAGCATTACTTGGTAATTATTTTTATCATTCCAAATCTTGATACTCCATGTTCACAATATGGAAGATGCGACTAAATTTGTACATATTTATTCACAGGCGATCATTTCGATAAGAAGAACTTGAGGGTTTGAATAGAAGCAAAGTAACTTTCTAACTGAGGTACAACATCGCCATGGGAGCATTCAAGTTTTCAGTAGCTTTGAGGCTTCTTTTGGTGTCGAGTATGACTTACTACTGCTTCGGTGAAAGTGTTGTGTCGAAACCGAATTGGATCTGCGGTACGTAAATCCATTCAAAAAATGTGTCCGATATGTTGAAATGTGTAATTAATTCGGATTCATTTTTTGCTAGGTAATGTATACAAAGCCAACCCCTCTTCTAGCTGCTCACTTGCACCTGCTGAGATTGAAGATATATTAAAAATGGGAGGATGCATAGTTCTTTTTCGAACCAGTGACTGCTCACTGAGAGGCTACATTGTTCAGTCAATAGAACATCTGACATCCACATTGCATTACAAAGGACCAGCATATGAATACAGGCTCAACAACTACAAGTCATTAAGAAATTGTACAGAATGGGAGAGCACAACTACTGCTTTGCAAGTTGGCATACATGAGTATCCTACACAACCACATCATTCAAGAAAGCTTTGGGAGCTTTTTCCGTATTTAAGTAAAAATAGGATGGAAACCTTTGTGAGAAACTTCAGCTCATTTCACAGCCGAGATTCCCAGTATTACGATGGCCCTGATCCGGTGGAGGGTTGGATTAACCAACAAATTCGCACAGTTGTAGATAGCTACACGAGCGGCTCCATTTCCAGTAAAAAAGTAGCCAGTCCTGCAGTTGGAAACGTTATAACTTATAATCAAAAAAATATCATAGTCAAGTTAGAGGGACACGACCCAACATTAAAAAAACGAGGTGGTGATTCTCGGCGCTCACTATGACAGCATAAATATCAACCATACACTCGATGGTGACCGCGCACCAGGCGCCGATGATAATGCAACAGGTTGTGCCGTTCTCTTAGAAGTTTTACGACTTATTGCTCAATTTGGGATCAAATTTAAGCACACCGTAGAGTTTCATTGGTATGCCGCAGAGAAAAACGGACTCTGGGGAAGTCAAGACGTTGTGGAGCAATATCTAGTTAACAAAACGATTGTCAAAGGTATGCCCAACCTGGATACGCTTGGCTATCAATCTTCAGAGAAGGAAAAACGTATCAAGATTTATACTGATAACACGGATCCCACGTTGACTGCGTTCGTGGAAATGCTTATTCGGCACTATCTTCCGGAGTATGGAATCAAGAGAGGAGCTTGTTATGGAACTGCTCTTCCGACCACGCTTCCTGGAACTTCGATGGATACCCAGGGCGTATGTTGCGGCATCTGAATTAACTGTAAGAAAATAATTAATATTTCATGGCTTTATCTCCTTAAAACCATCGACTGTTTATTGCTTCTTATTTAATTGCAGCCGTATGTACACACAAGCCAGGATACAATTGACAAGATCAACTTTTAGCAAGTTAAAGAGTTTGCAAAACTTGCTGTGGCGTTCGTGAGTGAGTTAGGGGATCTGGCAGAAATCTCAGATACACCGGATGCGTCATCGTCATCCATTCCATCAAAAGACTGGGGTGCAATAATGATAGGTTTGGCAGTAATTTTTTGTTTTTGGAGAGGTGGCAACTATTAGTTTGTTCAACTCTGTGCCTAATTATAAACGAAGACTCATGTCGTCTGGCTTTTATAATTAACTGTCAAAAAAATTTGTAACACCATAAATCAATTTAAATTAACAATTAGGTTACACTTAACACTTGCAGTTCTTCAAAACACTTGTTAGCTTAGTTTAGATTATTCAGAAATTAAGCTTAAATTGATGTTGAAAAAGTTTGATCTTGATAGCAATATTTATAAAAATTTATTAAGAAATTAACAACTTTTTTGCTGTGGGGTATAAAAACAATCAACATTTAGGAATAAGAAAATCGCAATATCATAGCAATGTTCCGTTGGTAAACATCATAATGTTTTGCTTTTATGTAAATAATTTTATAAATTTTTTGATAGGCAAAGTTGAGAATATTGTGTTCAAAACATCTTTTATTTGGTCGTATTCATCCATTGTAAAATAAAATAGCACAACTACGGATGTTCGAGAAGCCTATTATGCAGATTATGTAGAACCTGATAGCAGACTGAAAAATACGGTGATGACAACGAGCTTGATAGATTCTTAGCATATAGGGTTGGATGTATGAAGTTGTAAGGAAAGTAAAAGTAAAACTTTTTAGTAATATAATTTAAATATAAAATACATGTACTGTTATCTGTTACGATTATTTGAAGCTGAAATTAAAATAAATAATGTAATGCGTATTTTAACAGACTTTAAAATGTAAAATATACGGTAAGATGAGGCATTATTTGGCAGTAGGAGCGTTTTCAGTAAGAACGTTCAATTACCATTTGGCGAATGATTGCACAGAGGAAAAGCACAAAAAATTAATCGTTTGTTTCTATAATTCCATTAGGTTTTATATTTTAAACTGGAGTTGATTTAGATTGAATTTTATCGCTTCTTTGTGAATGACGTAATCATTTACCAGCAATTCCGTGCAAATCGTGAGCCAGCAATATTTTCATTATGGTCTTTGTAAGTGATGTCTAGTTAACAAATGTTACTCTTTTTATCAGATAATATAACTATTTTTAAACCCGATTCTGAAATGAGTTTTGAAAACATATTTGAATTGTAAATTTCGATATTGATAAGCATTTTTTGTACAAGTTACAGCCCATGACCTTTCATGAAAATACGATTTTCACTTTTTATTCGCAATACAAAATACGCGTAAAACTTCATAACTATCACAATTCCCAAAACAATCAACTTTACATTCATTGAACAACTACAAGCAACTTTATCACAACCAAAACAAATTGACTAAATCCTATTGTCACATTATTTTGTCGGTTTAACTCCATTTTACTGCAAATGTACTCTTGATTGATGTAGTTCTGATGAGCCAAAATGGAATCAATTTTAACCTCATCATTATTGTCACAAAAACAAATACCCTAAATTTTTACCTGTCTTTGCTCACCTTTTTATATTCTGCTCCAATATAACTGAAAATTACTTTAATTAGTGCCATAATAAGTTCTCTCCTATTACAACCACTGAAAGCATAAACATAAAAATGACATGATCTTCATTTCATGACGAGTCCTCAATATTTTTAATAAACTGCTACGGGAAACATAAACCAAATGGACTTGTTGCAAGCGTGATGCGAAACGTGTGGCGATGAGTGTTCAATATGTAAACGGATGTGAAAAGGAAGAATATGTTTGTACAAGGTTTTGGCACATATTTATTTTCATTTCGTCATTACGTTCACGTACACCTATAGAAATAAATCGTAAAGAGTGAACAGCAAAACGTGATGATCATGAGACTTTTACATAATATATATATGCAGGAGTGGTTTCAGATTTGTAAGAACGACTAGTAAGTAGAAAAAGTTTATAGAAATTTACTGCACTTTTGTTTGAAGTGCAAACGATATACTCCAGAAGGTTTTGGTCTTATTACTTTGGTATTGATCGCAATAGTTTGTGGTGGCTAATACCTAAAGAGATTCGGCGTAGCACTATGTAAACAATTCTCGTTTACGGACATGGACATATACTCATTTCAGTAAAACTTTGGTTTGTATGTTTTATGGACTTGCTCACAACTTACATCATACTCACTTGATCTTGGTGCAAGGCATATGCAATAGATATGTATTACGTTTTTCGGGGTTATGATGATTGTTTTATCCCATACTACTTATCCAAAACCCTTTGTTGAGGAAACATTGCAGATCTAACGTCTGTTAAAACAAGTTTTGCTGCACAATTTCATCCTGACCAAGAAACCGGAATCTAAGCCATTTCCAATGGAATGGTAGGCGGATAAAGTTGATAGTTTCTCTTCACTCTAAGTAAATGCAATTTATCAGTGTTTTCTTCTTCCAAGGTTTAGAAATTAGAAAGTTAACCTACAAGACGGAATGTAACAACCAAGACGTTTGAGGTAAATACAAGATTCCAGATAAGATATGAATTGATTAATCAGTGTTTTGGTTTTAGTTGCAAGATATCATTTTTTAGAAAGTAAATGACGAGCCTCGTCACCTCACAATTTATAACGAGTTTGTTACAGTTGGAGAAAGAAGCTTATACCATGCCTGCAATTAATTTTTTCGAGTTCATCAATCGCCCCAAAATCTCTTCAAAGTTACCCACAGTTCATTTCGTCATTATATAATGTAACTCCAACCAATCCAACAACTTGAAACTATAAGCAGAATATTATTTAATTGAAACCACAGAGCAAGCCACTACAAAGACAGTTTTCATGTTCCGTTGTAGTTGAGAGTTTTCTCAAATGCCACTTGTTATCTTTTATTTTGCTTTTAGATGCAATTTAGATTTACAAATTGTAAAAAGTCTTTCTACAGCTTAAATTTGGTTTGCGTGGAATTTCCAGAAGTCACAAATTTGGTGCTACTGGTTTTTGCGTTGTTTTTTTTTATTATTTTGCGAGATGTTTGTTCTGATAACATAGTTTACAGTGGTTGTGAGCGCAATAACAAGTTGTGACGAAGTTGGAAAAGGAAGAGAGCTGGTAGAGGAAACTCACGGCTTTGCAGAGTTCATTAAGTTAATGTGCTGATAAGAAGTTATGATTTATTGAATTTTTCATATAAAAGCAAAAGCGAATCAAATATTTACCAAAGAGTAACACCTGCCTCATGCCGCTTTTAGTATGTTTCGTTGTTTAACTTCGTTGTTTCCAAATTAGAAGCTTTTGTTACATGCTATATTGAATGGATTAAGTTAGTAAATAAGAATAAGCGTGTTAATATATGTTGAATGACGATACGAATGATCCTTAAGTCATACAGTTTATCTAATGGTTTGACGTTTCAGTTTTAGTGGAAAACTTAGGGTTTTTACATGTGAATACATCAACGTCTGCGTCGTTTTGAAGAAATGTCGTTGGAAACGCCAACGAAGGAAACATTCAGTTGGTTAGTTTATAAGCACTAATGTATGCCATAAATACTTGTCACTTTTTCAATTGATTTAATCTCAATAGGTTCAATAGGTGCAAGTACACCATAAGGAGGTCATTCAAATCAAAATGCTCGAGCAATTGGCAGAGTGCTCCTCGGGAGGTAGTAACTTGCACAAATTATTTATTTATTACCACAAATTTATATAATTGCAAAATTTGTTACCTTGCGTACAATTACAGATATTGGAAGCAATTATGGAAAGGATCGGTGACAAAAACACCTGGCATGTCGTCTTGTGAGCTGGCAATGGAACCAGGGTGTGTGCCAAACTCTAGAACGACGTCAACTTTCACATTGGACACAAGGCTGGGACTCAGAAAATGTTCAGAAATTCCACCGTTAAATCCAGTCTTAATGCAAACATATAGCTACAAGAATGCCATGAGTGATGCTTTATCACATCTCTGCATTCCACCTGCTTTAGAGTCTTGTAGCAATGAAAACCCATTTCCATCTACAATCTGGGATTATGGGGGTATGCAAATGTCACGTGGAATTCTGTTGCAAAGTGCCACGGATGAATGAGGGAAGCAAGTTTTCTGCTCAAAGAATGGATAAACTGCGGTTGCAGCTGGGACATTCCTTGACATCCATTACGTTGCATGGTGTTAAAGTTACAAAACGTCGTCTTTTTCAATGCTGAATAACACCCAAATTAAAGGCATTGACACTTTACTACGTCATTTTAGAAGAGTCGCCAATCCTAGAAAGTTTGGAAAACCAGAAAATAACAGTTTCAAGCAAGTTTTAAGATTTAAATTACTTTATTGCCTGTCGAACTTTGCAAGCTGCATACTACGTTACTTTTAGAGCAGCTTGTCAATTTTACAGTGGTAACAGCCGATGATGAGTGTGATTTAGATAAGCAGCAAAGGTCAAATTTCGTTGCCTAAAGCGGATGAAAATGTATTTGCCTGCTTCCAGCAAATTATTTGCACAGCGCTGGGAAAAGGAAAGTATTCCAGCTTCATTATGTTTCTATCATTTTGGAAAACCTGGAAACGTCAGTTGTACTCGAAGAGATGAATTTAATTATGGATTATCTCGTTTTTTCCCCTTTAAAAACCTTCGTTTAAACATATCGATGAATACGTTTGTAGCATTTGCAAATGAAAATAGAATTCATTTTCAAAGACTACGCTTTCTTTTCTAGAGAAATCAGGTGTTTGCAGAGAATTGTTCTAACATTGAATTTCGAAAGGCAGATTTTGGCTTTATTTGCTAGTGTTGAGTCTGTTCGACTCCTCCTGTCAAAAGTATTTCCTAATGTGGTCTAGTCAACCCGATGATTGTTTGTCAGGGATGCTGCCAAAATTAATCTGGAGTGCACGTTGAAAGATTGGTTCGAGAATGCAAAAAATAATAAAAATGAATTTTAAATAATTTTTGATGAATGAATAAATGATCAGAATATTTTGTTTTATTTTATTTTGAACTTTTTACTCAATACGAATTTTTTTTTGGATTCAAGGATTTATATTTGGCTTTGCTTAGGCACCGACATTTAATGCTCCGGCATGCTTTTTATGCTAAATTGCCGCTTCCTTCAAGTTTTGAATTAGGGAGTGTAATGAAAAATTTGAAATTTTCGCTGCATATTTGGCATTGCATACATTCGTCATGACGTTTAAAATTTTAAACTTTTGCTTCGTTTTTATTATCGATTTTTAAGGTTGTGCTAGATAATACATTTTCACAACTTCGAACGTCGCATTTTGTTCTTTTTGATGAAGGTTGAAGTCCATACTATATGATAAATAAAATCAATTGATCAAACATTGTCATTTATATGGCATTTTCTACCTAATGGCAGCATTGTTACAATGTATGTAGAAGTATAGTAATAAAGATATTCAAATTTTTTATCAAATTATGAAGGTACATATGTATGTGTATAGCGTTATAGAACATTTAATATGTGGACAATATAAATAAATAAAGTTGATTTTTATCGAATTTTGCAGACATGAAATGTTTTTTAAGAGATAAAATTGGAAAAGCTTCAAAACGTGAAAGTATGTTCTTGCCTCACGTTGATTGGCTAAGAGAATACCTTAGTTAAAAATTATATCGCATATTTTAAATACCGGATTATAGTTTAAACGTCAAGCATAAATTTTCATCATTTTTGCCATAGCTCTTTTCACAGTAAACCAGTTTTACATTGTCTCACAACAACTTGAAAAGAATTAAACTGTTAAGCATGGGTTTGCACAAGGTTCATCCGAATTCAGTTTTCTCATCCAAAAACTCAGGTTACCCCCTTTCCCTTTTCACCTCACCCAATCAAACGAGGGTTTAGTAGTTCTCACCAATCGTGATTATAACGAGAGTAACTTGCGAAATAATACATGGAGAATTGCCCGTCTTACCTCTGCTGTTATTATTTGCCTAACGTGTTGGAGACTTCAAGTGCTTCTTTCCAACTGAAATGAAAATCGAGATATGAGCAGCTGCGGAGTCCTGATAATGTTGTTCGCCATGCTGACCATAATTTTTCTCTTTATCAGTTAGCCGCACTATCAAACAGAAGCCTGTTTTGTGGTAACCAGGCTTTAAACTCACTGAAATGGATGTTGGCAATTGCAACATTGGAACGTGGGGTGGCATTTAATATACATGGTTCAGTAAATTTGCTGCATTTCTGTAGGCAGTCTCGTGGTCCGCTAATCACGATTTTGAGGCCAGCACAAGTACTAATTCGAGCAGTTATATCACCATTGTTCGCTTCCTGGGTTGATGTATCCAAGTTTTCGAAGATTGTTTCAGATCGGTCCTTTACGCGTTTGTTGTGGTTCATGCGACGTTTGCAGGATTGGTATGATACTACGCGTTCGTTGCGTTGACGACTGTATATGATGCAGTTGAGTAAGAAGTTTAGAACAATTCCAATCACGGAACATTCCACACGAAAAGAGTTTACAAAATCGCTCAAAATGTTTCGAATTTTAAGCATTATAATATCGATCGCAAATGGCATAACGGAAACATTTGCAGGTGTAGGGGTTGGAATGGCTGCTTTGCTCGTGGCATCAATGTCTTACGTTATAATATTTTTGCATGGGCAGGTGCCTCTTGTTTTATATCTTGCTTGCTGCTTAATTGTTCCTTTAGTTTTTGTTACAGTGCTTCTAATCTTCCACCTTGCAGCATGCCGTATGCTGACGCATAAGTTTTAAAGACAGGTGGAGCATTGCGGACTTTCGAGAGAGCTAGGTTGCAGCTGAAATCATGTGCCCCTACTGGGTACTCGGTTAGCTTTGTGACAAAAGTTGTGACGGAAAGAACAGTACTTAAAATTGCTGATGCTTTTCTCAATTCAATTGCGACGTTGGCGTTGATGGGAGATTTTAAGCGGGTGAGGTAGTTGCTTTTGCATAGCATGAATTTTAAATTATTTTGTGAGTAAATAAACATTTAAAGAAAGGATTAAAAATCAAGTTCCAAAAATTAAATTACTTACAACTTTTATTATTCATTTCTGTCTAAACAAAATATCTTCTACCGATAATGTCTCTAATTTATGCATAAGTTTTGTCTCGTAAACATTTTATCGATTACCGCTTTTTAAGCTTTATCTTTAATTTTGAGGTACATCTGTTTATTCAAAATTTGGCCTTTTCCCACTAAATATTGGAAAGAACGTGTATGAACAATAATTTTACGTTTCTCACATTTCACCCCTATTTTCCCTGACTAGCGTGAGCATCCTCGATTTTCACGCAGTGCTGGCTTTACGGTAACGGTATTGTGCGATTTGACAGTTTACTAGTACCGGCCCGCTTATTGGCTCTGATACTAGACCAGTATAATGCCGACATGTTGGATGCGCATTGGTAGAGCCAATTGCAGTATTGGTAGTACCCATACGAAGCCTCAACGATGCCATTAGTATCCGTGTCGATTAATTGACGGTGTAAGCTGCTATACTGAGTCACAATTTATAATTATAAATTTATAATAACTTGTTACGTTGTCGCAGACATTAAAATTATTTATTTTACAAAATGAAGCACAAAACCAAACTAGAATATCTGTAACTACTTAAATAATTACTTAAATACATGATGCGTCATTGTCAAAATTCAACATTTATTCTTATCTGACTAATGCGTGTTAGATAATGTACAAACCTTAATTAAAGACATAATATTTGCTACTAAACCAATGATATTCCTCACCATCACTTAATTTTTGATTTACCTAATTTTAATTTTCTAATTTTTTAAACCTATTCAGTTACTCAAACTTTACGTAAAACAATTAATTAGCAGTATAGTGCTATTCTACAACAGACTGAACTTCAAAACTGTCGATTATTCCACAAAAACATTGTTTTCCATCTGACTACTAGTGTTCTGCTCAATGTTATGTACAATAGATGAAATTTCAACCTGCTTTGTATTTTTGATGGACTTCGCCAGATTTGCTGTGATTAACTCTAAAGAAAAAACCTAATTGGGCATCAGTTAATGGCATTATGCTGGCAAACCATCTACTGGCTATGCCGTCAGCGGACCAATACTTATGTTGGTATAGCCATCATGAACCCAGCTTTGATGCTAGTCGGGTGTAGTTGTTAAAATACCTGATTTTATATAGGAAATCTGTCGCGAAATTTGATTCTTTTCAAGGTTAAATCCTGGATGGGTTTCATGCCAACATGTAAAAATCCATAGGAATTTACGAATGCATTAACATATTATTTGCAAAATTTTTATTTCATCCATTACTTTTCTTTACTTTTCAGTCAGCTCACGTAAACTCAAAGCTTGAGAATTTCTCCACAAAATTTCTTAGAATTGGAAAAACACTGGTACTGCAGCATGCGGAATCAAAAGATTCCTATTAAAATCAAATCTACAGTACGCGACAGAATTAGAGTAAAGTACTCTATTGAAAAGTCCACCCCAATTTCATAAAACGCACCATACGGTATCGTAATGGGTCGAATCGAAATCGCTCTCTTATCATCAATAAGTTTTGCTTTGGTTTTGACTTGCAGATAATTTCGGTGACTAGCTTGTCGGTATTTTCTCACCACTACTATACATGTATCACAGGTTCTGCCTACATCTGGCAACATTATAATTTGTCCAGCTACCAAAAAAACAGCAGTCACAATGCAACCATAGCGCATCAGATCAGGTATTTTTTCTCCACTCGTGATACTAATAGAGAGGGTTACAACAGTTAGCCAAAAAATTAAAAACAGACTCAAATATACATAAGAAAAAAGAACCCTCTGCAATTTCTTTAGAATCAACGAGCTCTGAGTTTGAAAATAGAAAAATGCATTGTTGTTTAAATCTAGGCATGTAAAATAATCCGTTATGTTTACAAATTGGTCAACTAGAACAACAAATACGCAAAGAATGAAAGAAATGCTTCTAAACATTTCGATAGATACTAAAAGCATGGCAAAAACTCTGGCCCCATACGCTGTCATTATTTCCGTTACTGAACGTTCTGAAGGCTCAGCAAGAAGCTCCTCAGCGAGAAAGTATGTTCCGTCAATGTTCCATCCTATTGCGATTAAAATTGCACCAAAAGGTGTTGTTGTTAATCCTGAAATTGCTAGGCAGAGAAATTTTCCGTATTTGTCATTTTGAATGCGTTTTGAACGCTTTATATCTATAAATTAAAAAAATTGTTATGAATAATAACCTTATATCTTGAAATACCTTAATTTTAGTTAAATTGCCTTACACTGTTCCAAATTCTGTGCTAGCTGAAGCCACTGGGTAAACCGGCTATAAAGGAGCTTATATCCTCATGATCACCACTATGATCGTGCAGAATATGACGACAAAGGCTATCCCAGAAGCAATAAGAAATCTGTTAAATGTTTCCAGATCCTTGTGCGGGTAAAGAAACCATAGCGGAAAAGGCAATATGTTTGTAGAAGTCCGAAGAGAAAAACGAGCATTATATTTAATGCCCAAAATGCCATTTCCAGCGTTGCTTTTTCATGACCAAACATGACGAACTAAAGTCGAACTCCACAGGAAAAGGTAACATGAAGAAATAAAAGAGTTTGTGAAGTTTGAAGGCCAACTGCTGATAGCTTTTCAACATTTTTAATAGTCACAGAAGACAACAAATTGCAAACAATAGGTAAAATCGTAAAATAGAACTTTGATCAGTTTTAGATTTCGAATTTTTAGTCAAGATGTTTTATTAGAAACAACTATCATAATGCCCATTATAGACATAAATTTTACCCACTCACTACCTCACTCACTGAATTTATAAGAAATGAACAGTTCAGAGCGCTGATCGGAATGTTTAATACTGGAATTTAGTAGCAAACGAAAGCAAAGTAGGTTACGCGTGCGAGGCCAACATGAAAAACGAGATAAAAATTCGTGAAGTTTGTTATATTGGCTGACCACACAAAAAAAGTTTTGTCTACTCATTTTATTCTACGAGACATAATAATAAATTTTAATTTCTAATAAATTTTAAAGTGAACACAAAAATGGTATTTCAACTTCAACAAAAAAATACTGTTGCTACCTTCGGATTTTGACGTGAACGAAAGCGGATTTAAGAGGAATAAAAAAAATCATGTTCTCTGAAATAATTTAACTAGAAACATGGACAACCTCTTAGAACATAAACTGGCAAAAATGGTCGGAACGGCAAATCTTTATTTCCAATCGCATATGTATACGCCTAGAATAATTAACTATACCTTTCCACGTTGATTAAATGGGGGCAATGAGGTACCTACTCCTAATGAACAATCTATTCCAAGTATAAAATGCAGAACAAAAAGAAAGCAAGAGGTTTATATATGTTTGTTTGCTCCAGAACAAATGCAATCCTAATACCCCTACATACCAGGTAGTTATTAAAGCTGTCAATATAAATGTTGTTCAATAATAGGTTGTAGATATATTGAAAACTATTACAACGATTAAAGCAGTAAATCGTATTATGGATCACAAACTCCATTAAAAATCGAATCAGGTCGATGAACACAGAGACTTGCTCCCTTCTTGTTCTATCTTTCACCTTTTCTACATGTTTGAAAATCTTCGGAATGAAATCCGACCATATGTAAAATTATAGTGTTTACAAAGCTTAATAACAACAAAAATTTTACTTTAAAATCCAAACGTTAGACCTATGTATACTGGGAACTACAAAATTATCGGAAAATCAAAAAGCGCTCGCCAAATGTGGGTCGCTTATCCGGATCCAAATGCCAACACTCCTGCATTTTCGAAAAACCACAAAGCAATAAATTATTTATTGATATTGCACTAGAAATTGGAAAAAGCTAATCTTTCCTTGACATATATTCATTCACGTCCACAAATTGGTGTCGAACAAAAACCTTTACCAACAATATTAGAAAATAGTTTCCTCATTGTTCTCACTTAAGTTGCATACATAGAACATGAAAACAGACGTATTTAAAAAAAATTCTCAACAAAATAGGCTTCCTCTAATTTCCATTGTACATTGAGAAGTAAGTTTGGAGTCTTAAAACATGACTGCTGTATCTTCTCGGAAAAAATTAGGCCAGTTTTCCCTCTCAGATTCAAAAGTACAGAATTCACTGAATTTTCAGGTACTTTTGGAAATTGTTTGTGCTACAAAATCGATACCTTTTATGCTGATTTGTTTCCCCATACTAAAGATATACCGTATGTATAATTGAAAATTGAAAGCAGTGAGGTACATCTAAAAGCTAACTTAATGTCAAAGTAACAATATTTTACCATATAGCGCCTTCAGGATTTAAACATAAGGCATGAATTGTGCTATATTACCTCGCACGTTGCGGAGTCATTTGGATGGGAGGACGAGTTTCAAAAGTAAGAGTAATTCTAGCAGCCATATGAAAGTTGATTGCCTCTCAAAATATAATCCAGTTGAAACTTATGCTAATATTATAGACCACATCAAGTTATGCACGACAGATTGGCAAAGTGGTTGGGGCAAGTTAAGACATTTGAAACAGGGGCAATAAAAGAACCGACATGCGCCGTTAAAGGAACGCCAATTTCTCCTACGTTTATCCTCTGGTTGACCTGAAATTTTATGCACGTATAGCTAACAACATTTCCTAGGGGTTAAATCAAGGGTTTTTTTTAATCTAAAAAATGCGCGCGAAAGTTTGAAAACAATTTTTTTGTAAATTTGTAAAAGTAATCTAGCCAAAACAAAATAAAACAGCCATCGATTCCAATGTGAAAAGCTATTATCCTGTTGCCCCAGTAGAAACTATAATCTAATTTGAATGAAATTTATTTGCTTTCCACATGCATTTATTTTAGTCTAAAAGAAGAAGAAATGAAGTACAATATGTTATACACGGTTTTAAACTAACAGTAATTTAGATACTTTAATTTAATTTTAACATTTCAAAAGTTACCGACACTAGTTGTCACTACGTTTTAAAATTACTTTTATATCCCAACATTGATTTACTTAACTATTGATTTAAATGTGTTCTACATTTCACCACAAACGATGACCAAATGCGTAGTATAATTCATGCAAAATATATAATGAATAGAGAGTGGTCTAACATTACCCCGAGCAAACAAACTTGCAGTTTCCAACCAATTCAGCCTGAATCGCAAGACAATCCAACAATTGCTTTCCTTCAGCATTTACCCCAGAGCTGGCTCCATAAGTAACCTTCAATTTCATAGTCGTCTCGGCAATCACCGTGAAATCATCTTTATTACGAACAAATGTCAAATGGTTTAAATTACCCCTGATTTCGTCTGCCCTCACTGCTTCATCTTCCAACTTACCAGTGACTTCCAGTAAAGCCTTGTACTTTGTTTCAACATTCTCAGCAATTTTAATGGACGAACCTACCTCATATTCTGTGCATGGGGCAACAACTAATAATTTCTGAACTTTAAACTCTTTTTTGTTCTGTACACCAAACACGACCGTTTCGTTCCAGTTTGATTGACTCGGAACTAAGCCACCTGACAATTGTGTCTCAACAAGTGGAAAGAATGGAACCGACTTCTCTAATTCGTTTTTAGCCTCCGCATCAAATTTTATGGAAGTGGCGGCTTTCATTTCGTTCTGAAATTCAAACTTTGCCGTTTCCGTTATTACTTTAGCAGCATCGTAGTTATCTTCCTGTTGGCTGGTCCCATTGTTAGTAAAAACCTCTTTGGGGGCAATCTCGACAAAATTGAAGTAGCCTGTCGAATTCGAAAAATTTGGCATTCGCTCTAGGTTAATGATATTTCCAGCATATTTGATGAAACGAGACCTGCAGCTAGGAATGCTTGTTTCAATTACATCAATACCTGAACTAACTCCATAAACCAATTTTAGTTTTGCCGTCGTTTCAAAAACTCCTGTGAAGTTATTTTCTTTTCTTAAAAATGTTAAACCCTTCAAATTTTTCCTGATTTCTTCAACGTCGATTGAATCCGATCCCACTTGACCAGTCACTCTCAATTCAATTTTATGGTTGATCTCAACATTTTTTACGATTTCAACAAAAGATTTTACCTCATATTCTGTACAAGGAGAAATAACAATCCTTTCCTGAACACGATATGACTTGTTGCCCTCTACTCTATATTCTAATGGGTTGTCAGGGATTGTTTCGGTCTGCTCCATTGGAAATTCTTCAATTTTAAGTTTTATCCATGCGTCTGTAAAAAATGGGATGGACGGGTGCTCGTCAATTTGCAAGTCGTTGTGAAACTCAATAGAACTCAATTGATTTAACTCCTTTGATAACTGAAATTGCCCAGTTTCTGTGACTTCCCTCAATGCCTCATAATTTTTTTCCTGTTGCGTCGTTCCGTTGTTTGCGAATTTTTGCTTGCTCGTGATTGGAAACTTCTGGAGCTCGTGAATTAAATTAGAGGTGTTTGTTATGGGAGTAATATTTGTGAAAATACCTTTTATTTTAATCAGTCGCTTCCAATGGGGAGTCACGTACTCTGTTTGTGTAGTGTAGCTTGCTTTCATATTTGCAGCAGTTGTTGCAACGGCCGTGAAAATCATGCATGTTTTGTTGAGAAATTGAGGCCTTCAAATAATACGGAATGATGCTCGCTTCCATCTTTTTGGACCCATGAAAGTGGCAGCAACTTTAGATTGACTTCAAAGTTGTTTTCCACCTCAGCAGTCTCAGCCAACCAGGGCTTCAAGCCTTGTACATGGGGGCACTGTTAATCTTTCTCGAACCTTCAACTCCCGTTTACTCCCAACTGTGTCATTAGATTTGATAGCTTGAAGGGCGGACTCCGACTGGTTGCGCAGATGAGTAGGAATGGTTGCCCCAACGTCTAGTCTTACTCCACTATCAATCGTGATGACATTTATATAAGCGGTAGCACTGGACAGCTGGAACTGCAAAGTCTCTGTGATTTCCCTTCTGGCTTCAAAATAGCTTTCGATTGAGGAGCTGCCGTTGTTAATAAAATGTTGCTTTTCAGAGATCGGGACCTGATTTAGGATAGCTACTGGCTCCGATATATCAGTTTTGGGTTGAACACTGAAGATGTTCCCAGTAAATCTTTAAAAGCGCAATCAACAACGATTAAATTTAACTCGTTAATTTATAGTTGTTAAGCAACTGCGTATGGATTCCTACCTAACTGTTTGATGAGAACTAAGAAGACTAAACCCAGCATATGTTTCGGACTGGTCACTCATAAAAATGACCATGATCACGTCGTCACTCGTCCACGTCTTATCCGATGTGTCTCCGCATATTTTATCAACGCCCCTGTAACAAAATATTGTTGTAAACTAATAACATTCTCATTTTTCTGTAATTTGTTATAAAAATTCTATTTACTTTGTCTGATTGCTTTCCCAAGATTTTTCAGGATTATTTTCCGTTCTCAGCTTATAAACGAGAAGATGATCGAAGCAGGAGGTTCCTTCTAAACCCTTGTTTATGAAGGACACCAAGGTTTCACTCGTTGGGATATAAATATTAGTCGGCGGAACAAATACGAAGGTAGAAATCTCGTTGTTACTATAATCAGTTCGGCCAGTGGGTGGATGCTGTATGGCACTTTCCTCGCTGTTTACAACTAGATGCCGCGAATGTGGAGACGCATCGGAGGAGCCACTTTTTGCTGTTATTCTCATTGAGAATCCTTTCTCATTGCCGGTTTCCTCATCGGAATAAAGGGCAATTACAAGCACTTCACAAGGACTACGTAGTTTTCTAGTTTCTATAGAATCCCTGTTTGAATCAAAAAATCAGAACATAGTTATGTTTAACATATTTTTCTAAAGTAAAAAGTACTTACAAAACTCCGTATTGATTCACTTCAGTATATCCATAAGTTGTATTATAAGAAATACAGGTTCCAGTAACAGTTCGTTTATTGCTTGTTCCCACTGTATTTACGTTGAGAGTATAAGTGTAAGCGAGAGGCACTCCTACAGTCCAGACACAACGCTCATTTTTAGAAATCAATTCGTTCAACTTGTAGGAAATTGTTGAGCTGAAGTGTTAATCACTCCACCGCAAGTGGAAATTGTACTTTGTGAAAAAGTCGGAGCAAAAAATGCTTCCAAGGAAAACGAAGGAAATGATTGACTTCATGTCTGCATTGAGATCTTTAATTCCCAACTCTCAAGAGCAAGTGAAATCTGGCTGAAACTGAGACATTTACGCAAAATACAGCTCTATTTACCCTAGCTGAAAGATAAAGATTTTACTTGGTAAATGGAAATGTAACAAGTATTGAAGCTCCATATTTTACTTATTCCGACGTTATATGTATGAGAAGCTTTCCACTTATTACATGAATAAATGGAGTATGCTTGATATTTTTGCAACCAAGCTACTCAAAACTGACCCAGTTTGACACTTTGTGAAAAAAATTTATGACTGAGATTGATAAATAAAAAGATTGATATTTTTTCACCTCTTCTCCTCCTTTCATGATTGACAAGTGGCATAATACGCATACATATTGATGCCGAATGTATGATTTCTCAATGATAACCCACAGGTCAGTTGTGTAAACTACAAACATATACTCGTCTTTGATGATATGATGGCATCCTGTCCTTACAAACTGTAGCTTGTATTGATTTCAGTCGACATTTTTAACCCGTTGTATATGATATTATGGCTACTATTTTATGTTTCATGAAGTCAGGAATACCACAACAATAAATACAGAATACGAACTAATTGGCAAGCAGGGCATAATACAATTCATTGTATTTATTTCAGTCGTTTTGTTATTGCAACTTGCAGTACCAGTGCTTTGTCGACTTTGCTTTTGCAGAGATCTTGTTGACTCATGTTATCTTCAAAAACATCAAAAAAGCATCAACTCATGTGATGATGTTTGTCATAATCAATATGTTATGATGATGTTTCATACTGACTCGCACTGATTCTACAGATGATGCAACTATTGACTCGACTGATTTGAGAAAGCATTGGAAACATTATCTATCAATGTGCAGCTCATCCTGCGATGTCAGATATTTAATCAGAGGTCACTCGTTTGCTCAACTACAGATTTAATTTATGATTCAAACCAAGGTTCACCATATATCTCGGAGTCAAACATGAGCCAACTGTGTGACTAAAAGAAGATCCGTTTAATTGAGCTAGACAAATGAATGGAAACGTCATCCACATTACATCTTGGTATCAATATTTGGATATTTTATGCATTTTTGCCAATGAATGGATTTGGAGTAGTTTTTCTACTTTTTTTGAGTAAATTGTTGTACCATGAAATTTAAATGTGCTTCAACGCTATCTAAATGTCAACTCATCTATCATCATTCAAATATCACTGCAGGTGTAATCGTCATGTCAAAGCTTTCAATTTCTGCTGATCTAGCTGAACAAAAACTTTGTTCACACGCAAACATACGTCACCATATTCAAAACACATACATGCATTTCACAAACATGATGCATTGTCAGATCTTATCCAAATTATCAAGAAGTGAAATGAGGCATGCATGATTGATTGTGGATAAACTCAAAATGTTTTTAAATCGATGAC
>LJIJ01002621.1:0-25175 GCA_001718145.1 Orchesella cincta
TCTTTCGAGCTTGGCGAAATCAATGTCGTTTAAAGTAGAAAAGTAACACCATCATGATACCACATGATGAAAAGAAAATTTAGAATGCCTAGAATGGCAAGGAAATAGACGAAATGATGAAATGCATTATCAGCGGTCAATTGCGGAAATGGAAGGGCAAATGCTTTTCCAATCAATGAAGTCATTACAGGCAGGCGATAACCAAAACTGCAAGGACGACCAGAACGAATCCAAAGATAAACAAGTAGAATGGTTACGAGAAGCTTCCATACAATCACACAGTAGCGCAATATAACCGCTTGATAATTCCAAAAGTAACTTGCTATACTTTTATAAGTTGGAGCATTGAAGTAAGTATACTTGACGGAAAGATCCTTGTTAATCGAAGGATATGAAATAAGGCTTGATAAATTTATAGGTGTAGTCATATATAACTCATGTGGCAATGTACGTAATAACAATTTAGTTGTATCATCTGTAGTCCAGACAGCAGGAAAAATAAGTTTTTATCTTCAATGTTCCTCAATGTTCAATCTCACATCTTCTGTTACACATAACAGTTGGACTTATAATATTGTAACGAATTGGTTTGGTAGTGGAATGAAATTGAAGAACGGATAACTCTCAGAAATATTACAAAAGGAAATGATATTTATTTCTTATACTCCACACAAGTACAGTACAACTCGTAATCCTGACATGACTAAATGGATAAAAACGCATGGCTTAAATACGCACTTTGTGCGTGCCAATTGCTTAGTTAATAATTGTTAAAAATAGACAAAAGGAGGATAGACACAAGTATACATAATCTAGTTACATAATAATCCAGCTGCGACTGGAATAGACTAGTTTTTCACTCGGAAATGCGTGATTCCAATGAGGGCAAAACCTTCATGGAATAAGCGACCATAATTAACCATTTGCACTGTCGAGTAACTTGGGGAAACTCGAGATTGCATTAAACTTATTACATTCTTCCTTCTCTTAATCAAAAAATGAACATAGTTCATTTTAGGATAGAGAGAGAGAGATAAAAAATAATCTTAATTGGTAATACTGTAAATTGATTCTCGTAAGGAAAATATAAAGAGAAAAATATTGAAGGTTACAAGTTATCATAAATTGGAAGAGTTGGCAAAAAGACTCTTATCGACAAATGATTCACATGAAACACTGTTGCATGAATGAATGAATATACGATTAAAAACATTGATCATTAGAAGCAAGGTAATGGAAAACTTTTTTGCAATTTTGTAAACGATGCAGTTTTTTAAGATTTTGCAAAACTTGAATTCATACATTAATAATCTAACAGCGGAAATGCAATTGACTATAAAACATGAGTCGAACGTACAGAAGGTATCATTTCGAATTGGTAACTGGACTATCAAGGAATAGAATTTTTTTACTGGAACACAACGACTTTAGGTAAGTCAAATTTTTGTTTTACTTAACATTCTAATATCCTAAGAGGATGAAGAAAAGTGTTGGTCCAAATCCGAATTATAGTAAGTTTGACTTGCTTATATTTTTTGTTGCAGAAAACCATGAAAGGGAGAGTAATCTTCATATTGTTCATAACGGCGGGAGCAGCTGCGGTGACACTTGATGACTTGGATATCCGGCTGCTTCCTGGATCAATGCAAACGGAGTGTAAGCATTGTGTACAGATGCCATTTGTCTGGTTGTTGCTTCCAGGCAACGTTACGGGACCACGAAACTTGGGATGCGTAACCTTTCCACCAAGGAACAAGTTGATTTTGGCTCTACATTTTTCACAGCAAGTAGAGGATTGCTATAGACCATACTTATCCCAGTTATATGGCTATGAGCAATTACGGCGTCACTGTAAAAGTAAGGGCAAAACAAAATAAAGTTTGTTAATCTCTATTATGGTACACATTGAAGGGCGAGGGTCATTCATTGATGTTTGGTAATTGATTTGTTGACTGAATGTTATCTTGATTTTTTCACAGCTGGTGAGTTATATCGCGAGACTGGAAGAGGAACTGGAACGTGAGACAGTACTGGAATCAGAGGAGGAGGATGTGGACATCGAGGCAGAAAACTCATTCATGTTTGATCAAGCTTAAGTGATGCGGTAGTCCAATTCACAACTATTTTGCAACATCACGTTTAGAGTCGGATTGATGAATTACGTCAGGATCAATACAGTGAATGAGAACTGAAGCGTGTCAAGTTAAGGTTATCTAAAGAATTTGTTAAAGACTTGTCAAAGTCAAACATAAAGTGAAATTATTACAGCATATGTAATGGATAATCTTGAAACATATAATTTGATTAAACTGCTTATATTATATATATGAATTGACATGTGTTGAGAGAAGGAGGACATACTAAAGAACACTATATATATTAATTCATAAAGTTACATGGAATCAAAAGAGGAGAGTGAGAAATGATGTTAACATCAATACTAAGCATAAGCTTCATTACGTAACGAGGGTAAGGCACTTTCTGCATACGTCTAGGTTGAGCATATTCCTCAAATTAAAAGGAGCAGTGGGTTTTGAATTGATAGTAACTGGTTTGTACTCATCTAGCTCTGAGTCGGCATTAATTGGTGTAGACATCCAAGCACATCCAGGAGCATCTCTCAGATATCTGCGGGCTTGAGATACCCAATGTCTTTTAAAGTAAAAGAAGAGAACCATCATGATACACATAATGAATTAAAAGTTTAGAATTCCAATAATACATAGGAAAAGAATGAAATGGTGAAATGCATGATCAGGCGTAAGTTGAGAAGATGACGTCGAAGTACTAGTAGCTTGAGCTGAAGTAAGAAGAGAAGTCATCACAGGGAGGTGATAGGAATTTGATGAACAGAGTCTACTACAGCGGATCCAAGGACGACGAGAAGAAAGGATACTACAGTTTTCCATATGAATTCGCAGTAGCGTAGAATGACAGATTGGTAGCTCCATAAATATCCACCAAATGATTTGAATGCTGGAGCATGAAAATATGAGTACTTGATTGATAGATCCTTGTTGATGGATGGATAAGAGATGAGGCTCGAGAGATTGACAGGAGGTGAAGTTTGTAGGTCATGAGATAGTGTCTTCAAAAGTAATTGAGTGATGTATCTTTAGTCCATACAGAGGGAAAGGTGATGAATATCTGTCCTATTAACTGAGTGGGTATGACATCCCATACGTAATACATAATTTCCGGCAGCATGAAACTGCTTGTAGAGAGGACGTGATTCTAGTAGATGAGATTGTATAAATTCTTCATCTCTATAATCAACAAAGAACTGGACGGAGGAGCATTGGTAATCCACCAAATGATTTCGATCCACATGGGTAATGATATCTCATTTTCAAGAAGTGGTCTGCATTGAAGAGGGCAATGATGTTGAAAGTCCGATAGTGAAGATGATGTGATTATAATTTGTAAGCACTTATTATTTTTAAGGTTAGTTGGTAGGTATTCTTTGAATTGAACACAAGTATCCAATACAAATGAAGTTTGTATTAGGATCAATAAGAAATAACTTATTATTGCTATTTTGTAAAAGCTTTAAAGGAGGAATATTTATTCACATACCTCAGCTTTAAATTTAAATGGAACGGTAATAACATTTACCAAGAATATTTTAAATTAACTGGTTTTATAGGTAACTTAGTTGTAATTAACAGACTATTTGTCTTACTGTCTAAATGACAAGATGTTAACTGTGAGGAATATATTATAGAAGGATTGTCTACATTGAAAGCTAATTCCATTTCTTTTAAACCTAATTTAAGGTTAACCTGATTCAAGTGAGTTTTAGTAAAGTAGGATTTATAATGGTATTGCTAAGAACAGAGTTCTTACAACTATTCATAATATTCTCATAAGCCAATAAATCTGTGATCTGAATAAATGATCTAGCTAAGGCTGACGTGAGAATAAGTTCTCTAATCTGTCCTTGAAAGAGAGTCTTTAAATGTTCACTATTTTCTGCGACCTCAATCATAGAGAAATTTACTAGTTGATTTTATCTGTTAATCATATCAAAGTATCTTAAATCTTCTAACTTTTTGAATTGTTGAGTGGCATTTATAACACTAACTAGACCTTTTTGTACGGTGTTTAAACCTGTAACTACAGAATTGTACATTTTTTTCGTCTCTAGCAGAATTGGCAAATAAGTCATACACTTGTGTTCCTACATACATAGTTGCTAAACCAAGAAGAAGAATGACTTGTCTTTTCTTTCTACCTGAAGTACCTGATGGTCGAATACCATTATGAGCACTATCTATCTCAGAGTCAGGTATATCAATATTTTCATAGGGAGAGTCTGTAAGTGATAATTTTAACTGATCTATTCGCTCCCAAAGGCGATCTAACATGTCTAATATGTGAGGAATTAGAGTACATAACGGATTATGTACAATTACTTCCTGACAAGATGAGGTGAGAAACGTACGATACGTTGAAGTTTTATGAATCCAATTAAACTCATATTTAAAAAGGATGGAAGTAAACCCTGAGTGAATTAAAGGAGGAGGAAGTACATCAGCAATGTACAAACCACCGGAAAGATAAGTGGAATATTCCGAGTCAGGAGGGGAAGTAGAGTTGAACGATAGAAACAAAATTTACTCAAAATGAAAACAATCACAATACGTGACAAAAGCACAATTGTAAACGAAGACATTATGAACAAGAAATGTAAAGTGAAACAAAACTCAAAACGAAACGTACAAGAATATCTTGATAAAATAGTTGGCGAGTAAATAAGAACTTATAAATCTATAAATAAGATATTTATAGGGAGATGTCAAGTTTATATAAGCTCAGAAAAGAAGAAAGAAGAAATAAACATGGACTGCATAATGAGCAATGTACTGAACAAGATCAATGAACAAGTTGAAATGTCAAATATTAAATGCATGACGCAAGAAACATGTTACTAAGGGAAATCGCACGTGTGAAGCAAATATTAGAAAACTGAGTTAGTTCATTCTAGAAGGTGACCGAAAGAAGACATAAAGTCAAAGAAACTAGGCATTCTCTTCCCTGTCTTCTTGAAACATTTATGTGTTTAAGTGATAGATACCTAAGGGTGCAAAGTGCAAAACAAAAGGTGACTTTAAAATGAATTATCTGTTTAATACAATAAGACGAGAGCACGAGGCAAGAATGAGTCATTTCTTCCTCAAAGACAATGCCATTGTCCGGCTCCAAGAAGATCTGGCATTTGAACTGTCAGAGACAGCGGAAAAGTACTTGAGCAACTTAATGTACGAAGTACGAGTGGAACATGATCAGGGACTAATACCACCACTGGCAAATACAAACGCGCAAGATATGGAACTATCAGCTATAATGAAAAGTGAAAGAAAGATATCTATTCGAATGTATCAATCTATCAGTCTTATCGTGACGAATGTCTTAACGGAACGAATTCCCAACAATTTCCAAGTGGAGATGGCAATGAAGGATGCCAAAGATGCAGTTGCCTCATACATATTAGCCACCGTGTTAAACGACAAGAGACCAAGTATCAAGCCCATACGGAGAATGGTAGCATACTATCTGGAATTAATAGGCAATATCATGATCCAAATACTACATGATCGTAGGGAAAAAGGATGGTTTAATCCGGAAAGGGATTTATCCTTACTGGTTTCCCAACTACGACCGCAACCTTATTACAAACGTACAGATGCTCGTGCCGATACTGTGTACGGAGAGGGATCTTCAGGAGTGCATGATGAGAGCAGTAAGTAAATGTAAAAATTATAAAAGGAAATATAAGAGATGGATGGTGTATGATATTTCCGATACAAAGGAGTGTGGGAGACTAAAATATGTGGTACTTCCCTACTCAAGACTTATGGAAAGACTGAGACATATTTATAATCTGTACTTTCAGGCGAGTAGTCGACCCGATTGAGAAGCAAAAGGGACTCACATAAGGACTACTAGCTCAGTAAGGGTTCCAAGGCTTAATAGTCATCAACCATGGACATAATGAAATAATATTCATGGATAGAAAATGTAGTCGATATGAAAAATAAACTGGGCGTAGTGACCGAGTAAATAAAAATCGTAAAATGCATGTGTAATTTCCTTTCATGAAATATAAGCTTGTAGCATTTAAAATCATGTGGAAGAATAGTTCTCAAAAACATATCTGAAGGGTACTGTGAGTTGTAGTATATACTTTCATCCTCAAAAAGGGAAAAATAATGCGTTTGCTAGCTTCTTTGGTGTGAAACCAAAACCTATCAATAAGCCTGGATTGAAGGTACGAGTAAAATATAGGAATGACTGACTAAACTCCTTTTAAAAAAGCAAGTGCTCTACATACGCGTCTTGAACGTATCTTGCTTTAGAAATGTCCAAATGAAATCATATCAAACGTAAAAATGAAACTCAAATATCTTCTGCATACACACAGTGATATGAGGCAGTCATAAATAGAAATAGAGATAACAACGATGAATTGATGAACAAGATTATTACACACTCGTTCAATGAACTACAATGCTGCGACAGAGCAGAACAGAGTGTGGTTAAAAGAAATCCTCAAACATTTAAAAGGAATGTAATGGCCAGCTACAATGTTAAAAAATGATCAAGGAAAACCCACCTAACAAGTGCGTGTGGAGTGTGTTGTACTGTGTAACTGGAGATAAACAAAGTATGAAAAGGCTAAGTTATGCCTGTGAATGAAAATAGATACTTTACCAAAAGGTTGAGTGTCAATCTGTCAAGTTTGACGAGGGTTGAATAGACTGTATCCCAAGAAGTGAAGTGAGGCATAGCGAGCACTACAATCACTCAAGAAAGGGAAAAATATGCACAAGAAACCAAGAACCAAAAGTTCACAGAAGGAAACTTATAGAATCGGAATCCTGGCAGGGATTAGCTTCGGTTGAAGGTTTCGTAGAGAAACCCCGAAGTAAAAGTTTTTTTTTTAAAAGTTAATTGGAGCGGTTTTCGGCATTTGCCATACCATCTTTATTGTCAACTTTCAAATTACAATCGGGATTATCAATCTGAACCTTAACTATGAGCCATTAGGTGCAATGCTCGCAGGAGATGGTGTGGGGTAGGGAAAAAACTCCAACTGAAATGCAACATGATATTAAGAACGCAATTATTATGTTGGAGAATAAACTACCCCGGCGAGGATTCGAACTCACGCCTCATTTGCCACCAGCATACGCAGGGCTGAACCTTGCACGTACGCCATCGCGCTCTCCTCTGAAACCCCGAAGTAAGTTGTCACCAATGTAAACGAGTTGGCTTGGTAGTGATGAAATTGAAGAACGGATAACTCTCAGAAATATTACAAAAGGAAATGATGGAAAGGAAGGAGGAATATTTTATTTCTAATACTTCACACAAGTACAATACAACTCCTAATCTGACATGACTAAATGGGTAAAAACGCATGGCTTATTAGGACATATCCAATGAGGACAAAACCTTCATGGAATGAGCGACCATAATTAACCATTTGCACTATCGAGTAACTTGGGGAAACTCGAGAATGCAGATAAACTTATTACAATAGAAAACAATCACGCACATAGTGATTGAAAAACAATTACGCATACCAATGTAATGCTTGATAAAATTCCGCAATATGGTTATGGAACACAAAAATTCGTTACCCACTATAACGGTGTCGTTTACGAACTTGAGTGTCGAAACTACGGGCGCCACCTAAATCAGAGTCGACAGATTCCCGAATGAAGGGGAGTGTTGTAGGTCATGCAAGAGGGTCGTAGCCTTGGCAATAGTGACGCCTTCTGACGTTGACTAGGAGTAGGGAATCAAAATGGTGGAAGTTTAGATTCCTCGACGTCTAGTAGAACCCAGGAACAGGGGAGCAGTAATACATATACACCTGTGTTGTGACCCAAGACGCTTAGGCAGTGTCAACAAGGAAAAACTATAACCTGGTGAATACTTCTTCATCAAGTGAACAGCTCACTGGAGAGGTCGTCTCCTCGGGCGGGGACCTCCTCCCTTGGCTTCATCTTACTGAAGTCAAGACCGAATGGTGCGTCAAGTGTCTTGCAACGCAACGACGTTTTTGCGTGGGGACCAGCCACGAGGGATACTGGTGATGGCTATCACTTGGGGCGGTTTAGTGTGTGCCATCTTTCCCTTCAAGTTTGCGTGGTTCTGGATGGCGTAGCACTATATCTACAACGATGGCCACAGCTGTTTTCATGAATTCCGTGCTCGGAAGTACTCCGAGCTTAACACGTGGTACATCGAGGATAAGTAGTTTTAAATTTTATTCACATCATAACTTTGTTTAGAATTAATTGATTGTGGTCATTTTTTGTTGCATATTTCAATGAACGGTATTTTTCTGCTGTCGAATTTTTGCTGGAACCAAGTACGAGAGGAGCTTAATGATTCCATTTACAAGTCTCTTCGATGACCCGTGCTAATCAAGTGGAGTTTCGCCACATACCTGGGAAGTTCGCCTCAATCGCAGCCGACTGTAGGTCCACTCCAACCAAGGATGGCGTTCTTACCGCTGTCCACGGATCCCTGGACTATATGGAGGTCTTCTCGGTCTTCTCGATTTCGTGGTGTGAGAGACGAAGTGTGGCTTCCCTTTCGTTACTATATATGAACTATAAGTGCATTTTAAAAATACCAAACAACTTATAAAACATTCATTAGGTCCTATTTCCTTTAAATGAATTTGTCAACATTGCAACTACATATAAAAAACAAATTGTTTGTCTCTTGGAGACTAAAATCTAAACACAATTCTTTGATTACTCTGTCTTTTTGTTTTCTAATGTTTCTCATACGCTCTCATCATTCATGAATAAATATCATCTTTGTTATAGATCATCCAATTATAACCAATTTTCATGTCATGACCAATTTATTCATAATGTTATTACGCACCTAAACTGAGTTTATCTAAATCTTTATGCATACTTACTATATATTACGTTCCGTCTACCTTTCATTAGCCTACGTAGTGTGGTTTTACTCTTAAGATTTATCATCACACGGTTCGGGGTTGGCACCCGAGTTTACGTTGGCTCTTTTCCCTCGCCTACTTGTAGTCTCGCAAGTCGTACAGCTAATACTTCAGGGGGAGGTGTCCCACGAGAGTGTTATAAAGGGTATTCAATCTTTCCCAACAATGATGAAATTCATCTTTTTATCTCTCTTCATGTCTGGATCACCTCGTGCTGTTTTATGAAATACTTTTCTCAAGTGTGTTAGGAGCCGTGGCTTTATTGATGGTAACAGCTCCGGGAATATTTACCTTGGCAATGCTGTCGGGATGAAACCCCATTCCTTTATTTTGTCTAATAAGGATGGTTGGGATGATTCTCTTGACATCGCGGTACGGGTAACTGGCCATGTCCGGCTGTCAGAGAAGGTCCTGCAAAACTTGCGCATGAACCACTGTGGGTCCGAAAAGTGACCTAATCGCAAGCGCACTGTTTGAGCGCTTTTCGGGCTGCCCTTTTCCGCAGTTTATAGGTTTTTTCGGGGTCAGCGCGGAGCCTATCACTGATACTGATCCGACGTAATTCATCAATCCGACTCTGTACTCGATGCTACATAATCGTTGTGAATTGGACTACACTCAAACTTTTCATCAAACATGTATGAGTTTCTGCCTCGATGTCCACATTTGTCTCCTCCGACGCCAGTGTTGTCTCACGTTCCAGTTCCTTTTCAACAGTCTCGCGATATAGCTAAACCAGCTGTGGAAATCAAGATAACATATTCAGTCAACCAATGATTAACAACCATTAATGACGAAATCTTTCTCACTCCAACGTGTACAGTACTACAAAGTTAACAAACATTATTCTGTTCTGCTCCTGCTTTTATAGTGTCTTCGCAGTTGCTCGTAACCGTATGCCTGGGACAAGTATGGTCTGTAACAATCTTCCACTTGCTGAGAAAAATATTGAGCAAAATCTACCTTGTTCCTTGTAGAAAAGTTACACATCTCCCTAGATTTCGTGGTCTTGTCACAATGCCTGGTAATAGTAGCCAAACAAAGGGCATCTGTACGCAATGCTTACATTCAGTTTGGCATTGTCTCTGGAAGCCGAATATGCAACGCATCTTGTGTCACCGCTGCTTACCTACTTACCGGTGTCCTCTTCGTAGCAGGTTAAATTTTATCCTCCTTGGATACTCCAGTTACTAGATCGCAATGATACCTTCTGCACATTCGACTTATGTTTTATAGTCAACTGCATTTCGCTGTTTGACCATTTATGACTTCAAGTTTTGAGAAATCTTAAAAACTGCATCGTTTACAAAATTGTATCAAGAAACTTTCCATTACCTTGCTAGTAATCACCAGTATTCCTTACTGTACAATTCATTCACCTTATACAACAGTGTATTATGAATCACTTAATAGATAAGATTCTTTCTGCAAACTATTGCAATATTTGACTTGTACCTTGTACCTTAATCTAATAATATACTTGTAACCTTCAATATTTTATCATTTTTAATTATCTTTTTTTCCCATTTGATTTACTGTTTTCCTAATTAAGAATATTTTGTCTTCTTCTGGTTTTATCCGTTCTTCAGGAAGGACAAAATGACAGAATTTAGTGAAAAGACCATCGTCTTTCTCTGACTTAATTACTTCATACAGTAGTGTTTCTTAACCTAAGCAGTTCTAATTCTGAACGTAACCAATGTGTTATAACAATATCAAAGTTTTGTGTACGGTACAATAACTCAAACATAAATATAAGCAAAAGCGACGCGTATGATTTCGATACAATAAGATTTGTTGTATACTACAGTATCTGTTGAAATGTTGATTGTAACTTATAAACATAGAAGCCGGAATTAAACCTATTTAATAGTCGTAAATCTTGTGTCCGCAATCCATTTTTAAACCCTTCAGCTTTTCACTTTATAGATTTGAGAAAGCTCCTCGTCTCAGTTGTCTAGACTGCTTGTACTATCAACGAAAACAGTTTTTTTCCAAGGTATTAAGTCCCGGGTTCGATGCTTCCAGTTCGCTTAAATAAAATGTAAACAACAAAATTTATTAGTTGTAAATTTTGAACAACACAGTTGTATTGTTGCAAACCTTGCTTGCAAATTGAATGTTAAATGAAACTGTTTGACTGCTTAACTCTCAATTTAAAACAAAATATTTTACTTTTCATCGTTTTGTATAAAATGAGAATCAAATTAAAAAATATCTTCCTTTTCTAATGTTAAAAACAAACGGCTTTTTAATAATTCCAGTGTTAAATGTACAGTCATAGACCAGAAGAATTTTTATTATTTGCCCAAAGGAACGTAATCAAATATATGATTCAAGCTTGTTATAAAAATTAAACACAATTATATCATGTCAAAAAAGTGTTTAACTTCTGTTTTGACATTATATAGTTGAACCACCGTTAGAGTTTTAAAAATTGGCGATGAAAGATAAGACACCTAGCCGTATGAAGATTTCTTTCCAATCAGATTTGGCATTGAAATTAAAAAGTTTTTAGTCGATGTAGTGCAAAAAAAGGTGGAAAATCCAAATTACAACAAATTTGATGAGTAACAACCCTTCTTTAGCTGCGGGTCCAAAGTAGGGCCCAAATTGATATAATTAACATCAAGCGTCTGGGAGGTTGTGCACTATGATTGGTGATAAGTTTAGGAAACGGCAAGGTTAAAACGTCAACGTATGCTTAAAGAAAGCAGAAACGTAAATGAAGTTAACAGTTTTATGACAACGTGCGTACAAACAAAAATGTTCTCCGTGGACCACACAACCACTGAACAGCTTAGTAATCGTGAGGCTCAAATTAGCCCACAATATCTACCAACGGGTTGGGTCAAGTAATGTAAAATCCTACGGCTACGATAAGTCCTGTCAAAAACGGCATTGAGTTATGGGGTCTAGGCGATTTGCCCTTGGGGAACTTTGCCCTTTTGGGTCATTTTGCCCTTTTTCCACTTTGCCCTTGCAGAATTTTGCCCTTTGAGAAGATTGCCCTTATAAAAATTTTACGCTTGTACTATTATCATTTTCACCATATATTGGTTCTTCTCGTTTTCAAGAATGTACGATTATAGTAAACGGAGTCAGTAATAAGAAGCTGAGTATTTTAAGTAGAAAGTAATTCCTTTTCTTGTTGTTTTTTTACTTAAAATTGATTGATTAAAATGCGATTTGCCTACATAAAATTTAGATACCGTTGTATAGAACATATAGTAGGCTAACCGAACAAATACTTTCTTTCCTTTTATATGTAGAAATTATTTAAAACATGGATATTTTGGGATTTAGGGAAAATCTATTTCACATTTTTAGTTCTACCATAATTTTAAGGAATTCTATACATCAGGTGACCGACAAGTAGTCATTAAATCATAATGCAATCTTTAATTTGGTTATTAAAACATTAGCAATATTTTTCAGATTTTTCACTTGCATTAACCATTCCTTTACTTATAAAACTTCTTCTGGTCATTAGTATAAAAGACTAAATGAATGTCTTTTTTTTATAAAACCCCTTTAAAATCCAGCTAGAGACTGCTTTCAAGCATGTGTACAAATTTTGAGGTCAATTGATTAGGAAACCTAGGAGATGCGAGCGTCCCTTCAAGTATCGGAATCCTCTTATTGCAACTTGTGTAAATGTCTTGGCTTACCCCCAACCGTTAACCCTGACTAAGGCTTATTCAATGTAGTATTGTTTATCCGAATTATGAGGTTCAACTGAATTCATATTATAAGGGTGTGAAATAATTAAAAAGGGCAGTCTTCTCAAAGGGCAAAGTGTAAAGGGCAAAATTACGCAAGGGCAAAATGCTAAAGGGCGAACTTCCATAAGGGCAAACTTTCAAAAGGGCAAAATTCAGGCATGGGCAGAATTCTGCAAGGGCAAAATTCTTGCAAGGGCAAAGTTCCCCAAGGGCGAATCGCCGTTACCGCATATTTACTCACATCCGTTCGTTGATAAAAGAATGAATTTGGATTCTTTGTCTTCTTCATTTTAACGAGGTAATGGTCAATAAAATCCATGAATAAAAATACCATGCTGCTTTAAAACCGCTTTAATAGAATGTTATAGACGTAAAACCACTCAAAAACAAAAAAATATAATTCCCTTACTGAGGATTATTTGTGTCCAGTTTTTCGTCATGGTTTTTTAGTTTCACCAATCAAGCCTCATATGCAGTCGATTGTTTCCACGGGAATTCGACAATCGTGGAATTTCCACCAAATTTTCACGAATCTAGTACGCAGTAATTGACGGAGAAGTATATGGTTCTGCATTGAAAATTTCGTGGATATGACAATTCCACTAATTTTGTGCAAGTTCACTTTTCGCACTTATCATTTCACGTGAACTTTTCACGTGAAAACGTCGACTGCATTCAGCACTTAATATACAAATAATTTTTACAAGCTTTCACCCAATCCGTCAACCCAAAAAGCCCTTGTGCGATCATCCTCATGGAAGGCGCAGAAAAGTCCAGATACTGTAGTTCGATTTACCGGCTCTACACAAAATAAGTAGGTAAAAATGCAGTTGCTCTCTCCATATTCTCCTCCGAAGTAGTTAGTTATTTGGGTTAACAGGTCGACCAGTTGAGTTGGCTTCTGAGAACATTAAACTGTTCTTTTACGTATTGGGGGTCATTAATGATGGTAGTGCTATGATAACAAATTTTTTTATACATGAAATCACTGAATTTTATATAATGTTGAAAGGTACGTTTAAATGTTCACACTTTTTGGGTTCCCAACCAGGTGTAATAAATAGGTAAATATTTATCAGTCCACCTTTTGGAATACTTGCAAAGGGTCCCTTCTTAGCTGAAGGATGTTTCCAAGAAATGGCAGTGACCTTGGTCCTGGATTATTGTTAAAAAATTAATATGCAGCAAACCAAAGTGCGGAAAAGGCTTTCACTTCGATACAATTTCAAAAATATTTACCTGGAGGGAAATGAGGATTTGTTGAGGTTTTCAAAAATATATGGCTGTAACCACTATCGCAGTTGATGCCAATGCACAGTCAAAAAATGAAAAATTTTCATTTCTGTCAGTTAATATACACTTATTGTTTGAGAGGAAAGACAAAACATTCTTCTCAACTGGAGCAGAGCCCGTTCAGAGAGGAAATAGCACACAATTTTTCTCTTCAACCCGATGATATTTGTGTGTTTACTTCACACGTACACAGACAAAGTAAGTTTGGTTAAGGGCATCAGGAGCGAACCGGTTTACATATCGTGTTGAAGTAGTGGCATGTTATGCCATTTTCCACATTGTTTGTTGTTATGCACCTAAACGTGCTTGACTATATTGACCAAGTGAAGTTCAAACAATTCGCAATGAATGGCCAACATTATAGGGTGTGTAAGTTGTATTTCAAGCAACTGACAAGTTGCAATGTTTTGGTAGCTGATAGCAACAAGTCGTTATATTTTTCATCCTCATCATGCGACAAAACAGAACATGTTTAGATATCGTTGTTTATTCAAGAATTTTATGTATTTTACACTGAAAACGTACTGTCATTAAATATTTTACTTGCGCTGTAACTGAAGTAAAATGATAACAAACAGATTTCTGCTCACCTAGATTTGCTTGAAAATATCTGATGCTCCAGTTCAATTGGATTTAAAACACAATAAATCGTTTCAAGTGCTCAAATAAACACTGCAAATATTCCGTAAAGTTTTAATAGAAATTTAGTAATTTTTTCAGAGTTCCTTAAACTTAACATAAACTTGAAGGTTTAGGCTCAACAACCAATCCCGTTGGAGTTTCACACTTCGCAATTGAGTGTTTGGGTCAGCTTCAATTTTTGAATTTTTGCAGAATGCATGCAAAAAAGAGAAACATTGTGTCCTTAGCCAAACCCTCTCCAAGGCACTGACGTTTTCCAGTGCTGAATGGTATAAAGGGCATCATTACGAACAACTTGGGTTTTCTCTCATTTAAAAACCTCTCCGGTCTAAATTCATTCACATCTTCTCCCCAAATTTTTGAGTCGTGATGATTGCGTACAAATTAGCAATAATGGTAGTATCCTCTGGTAAAAAGTAGCCATGAAATATTGTATCTGCAATCATTCGATGAGGAGCTCCCAAAGGAAATACGCTGGCCAATCTCAATGTTTCCAGCAGTATTGCTTCTGTGTACGGTAATCTGTTTATAAAAATAAAATAAATAAAAATTCGTTTTTTATTTCAAATAAGTTAATTTTCGGTGTACTTACAATGATTTGTCAGATAATGATATTGGACAGGATGAGCCAACCCTTTGATCAATTTCTCGTTGAGCTTTTTGTTGTGCATCTTGGTTTTGAATCAGATATAAAATCGCAAATGAAAGTGTGCTTGAACTAAACAACAAAACCAAGATTAAATTTGAATCCCACAAACTATTTAATTAGATATTTTTAAATCGTTGAAACCTTGTTTCTGAACCAGCAGTAAAGAGGTCACCAACAACAGCTTCCAGATTGATGTCTAAATGAGCAGATCAAATGATTATTTTGGGAATTATTTAAATACCATTTAATATTGTTTTCTCACATCCGTTCCGTTGGTAAAAGGATGAATTTGGATCCTTCGTGTTTTTTATTTCTCCAAGATAATGATCAATAAAATCACTAAAAATACAAAAAACTGTTGTGCTACAAATAAATCAATGGTAAATCAATAAAGAAAAGTTTAAAGCCATCTCACTTATGAAAATTTAAGTCGAGTTTTTCATCATGTTTTTTAATCGCTTTGTCAATCAAGCTGTTAAATTTGTCACAAGCGTTCACCCAATCCGTCCATCCGAAAAACCCTGGTGCAATGAACCTCAGCGATGGAGCAAAGAACAGCCCAGATTCTGCGGTTCGATTTATGGTTCTATAAAATATTTTCATGTTAAAGTCCGCCGTTAAAAAAATGATTAAAAATGATTTTACACATACTCTATGACATTGTTAGAATATTGAATAATTTTGGGTTTAATTTGCGCATCCCATTCGGTGCTCTCTCCTGTGATAATTTTCCATAAAGAATTCACAACTGGACCATTAAACATCTTAGTGGAGGAAATTGATTGTCCAACTCTTTTCTCAAGGAAATTTATCAAACGAGTAGCTTCCTCTGCCAAAGACTCTTCCACTAAGCTCTTGAAAATTCCAAACTCACGAAGCTTTCTTAGCGTAAACCGACGTTGAGATTCCCATTGTGAGCCTTGCGAGTGTACAAGACCATTTCCACCACCGATGTAGTTAGTTACGGGGTTTGAAGGTCGTCCTGTTGAGTTGATATCCGAGAAGAGTTCCTTCACCAATTTGGGGTCGTTCAGCATGATGGTGCTTACATATAAAATTTATTGTGCAAATGTATAATTGAATTTCATATCAAGTAAAAAATAAGTTAATTTATTCACACTTTTGTGTTCCCATTTTGATGCTGTAAATTGGGCCAAATTCATCCGCCCACTTTTTAAATACTCGCAAAGGATCACTTCCTAGTTGAAGTACGTTTCCAAGAAAAGGTAAATCTGATTTAATTGTCTGTTTTTATAACGTAATAAAGTACACAAAATCACAATTTTTTACTCCACATTACCTGGAGGGTAGCGTGGATCCGTTGAATTTTTCCTAAAATATACGACTCCAACCAGTATCGCAATTGTTGCGAGTGCACATTCAAGAAATGTAATATATGATTCCATTTTCTGCAAGTTTGTATAAACTTTTTGTTGAGAGGACGAACGAGTAATACTTTTCAACTGAAGCAGAGCTCGTTCAGAAAGATATAACCACAAGTTTTCTCTCCATTACGATGATTTTTGTATGGTTACTTCATATATTAGACGACGTAGTAAGTGTGGTCGAGAGTGATAAACCTTAAAAACCTGTTCATTTATCAGACAAGTTATATAATTCTTGAGAATGTTTGTTGTTTTGCACGTGTGCAATATGCAGCCGGCCAATTGATGGGAATGAAGTTCAGGGTCAGTGCTGAAGGAAAAATTAGTATTGGTGAATGTGCAGCTTCATCGTTTTTACATCATCATCATGCAATATACAAGCGTAAAAGGCAAGGGGTTTGGGTCGTTTTTTCAAAAAGCATATTTTACATATGAAAGCTTTTTTGATGTTCAATATAATCTTCATGATTAATTTTACGAATTTAAATTGCAGGTGTTAATTTTTACTCCCTTAACTTCAACACAAATTTAAAGGGCATAGGTTCCACAACAATACCTGACATAGTTTCCATATTCGCAATTGGACAATCTGGATCTGGGAGAATGTTGAATTTTTGCAAAATACTTGCAATGAAGAGGAAAAGACTATCCCTTGCTAAACTCTCACCCAGACAAACTCGTCTTCCTGCGCTGAATGCAACAAGGGCTTCGTGGCAAACAACCTCAGATTCATCTTCATTAAGAAACCTTTCCGGTCGGAACTCGTTCACATCTTCACCCCAGATTTTGGGATCGTGGTGGATCGTGTACAAATTGGAAATAACTGAAACTCCCTTCGGTAGAAAAAACCCATGAAATTCTATGTCTGTAAGCAATCGGTGTGGAACTCCCAATGGGGCGACGCTAGATAATCTCAAGGTTTCCAGAATTATAGCTTCATTATAAGGCAATCTGTGAATGAAAAAACGCAATAAAATTTAGCAACCATAATTGACGTAATTATAATCTAACATTCAACCAATTACGATGCTCTATCAGCCAGGGATATTTGCCGTGATGAGCCAACCACTCGATCCATTTCCAGTTGTGCTTTTCTTTGTGTTTCCATGTTTTGACTCAGGTACAGAATTGCAAACGTGAGCGTGTACGAACTTTGAAGACAACACAAAACTCCACGTTACTTTTAAAAATATTATGGATAAGATGTGTAAACTATTGTTGACTTGGCTTGTCGTATCTCAATCCTTCCACAGCTTTTACCTTGTCTCTGATCCAGCAAGAAAAAGATCACCAACCGTTGCCAACAGATTTTTCGCTGTAAACATTAAATATATTGCATTTAAACTCCTACTTGCAAATGTTATTTAGACTAAAAATTTAGTTTCCTTAGCGTTACTCCGCTTTTCAAGATAAAAAGTTGAAGTTGGATCTTGAGTCTCTCTCATCTCTACCAGAAAATGGTCAATAAAATCACTACAAACAAGAAATTAACCGTTTTCATATATAAAACATTTGTATTTAACCAAAAATTTGGTATCAGTTATTATTATCAACTCCTAACTACCGAGGCTTATCTGGGTCCAGTTCCAAGCATGCTTTTCCGTTGATTTTTTAATCATCTCATAAAAACAATCTGCAGAATTTACCCAATTCGTCCACCCAAAATACCCGGGTGCAATATGTCTCAAAGGTGGAGCAAAAAACAGTCCGGATTTGACAGTTTGATTTAGGCTTCTACAAAAATAAAAAACATGCTAAATCTGGATAAATTATATAACAATAGAAAACCTACTCCATTAGCCGTTCAGCGCTTTTTAAAATTTCCGGTTTATCTGGCAAAGTCCAGTCATTTGTCTCTCCAGCAACAATTCTCCAAAGCGCATTCACAATCGGTCCATTGAACAATCCTGTTCCTGATAATGGGATTCCAACATTCCGCATAAAAAAGTTGATCATTGTTGTCACTTCCTCCATCAGAAAACCATCAATTGAGCTCTTCAGTACACCCACATCTCGGAGTTTCCGGAGTGTAAACCTCCTCTGAGATTCCCAAATGTGACCTTGAGATATTATGATTCCACTTCCTCTTCCTAAAATGTGCAAAATGGGGTCAGGAGCTCGACCAGTAGAGTTTGGATTGGAGAACAGTTCTTTGACCAGTTTGGGATCATTTAGTACTATAGTACTGAAAAATATTAAAATTCCCAACAAAAATGAATCCTCAAATTATTTTTAAAATGAATGAAAATGCGAAAAAATTCCATACTCTTCGGTTCCCATTCTGATGCTGTAAATTGGGCCGTATTCTGCAGCCCATTTTTGTAGCACTCTTGATGGATCACTTCCTAACTGAAGAGCGTTTCCCACAAGTGGTAATGATATTGGTCCTATGAATCCATTTGTTACGTTCAATTAAAAGAATCGTAATGTAAGTTCCCTTATAATTTTATTAATTGTACCTGGTGGATAGCGAGAATTCCGTTTCTTTTTCGTGAACCATATTAGTACCAACAACACTGTAATTCCTGTCAGTATAGCTTCTGGGAAGGAGAAGTAATGACTTTTCCATTTAAAAATGTTTCAATAAAAATGTGTAAACTTTGTATCTTTTAACTTGAAGAAAAATTCAGAATGAACGTGTTGATTTTCAAGCCAACGAGTTTCAACTGAATATATCTCAGCTCAACTGAGTGAGTCTGTTCATACAAAAAAATTATATATGACCACCAATAACCTGTTTTTTTGTCACGTAGTCATTTACATTTGCGCACCTCTTCGACGCATTCTACAGGCATTGCAGTGTTTTGCAATATACATAAAGGTCAGAGAGGGCATGAAGATGAAAATTGAATGAAAACAGTCTATGGGCCCAAAAAACGTGCATGTTTCCACCTTATATTGTAAAATATGTAGGCTTTTATTGGCTTCCATTATATTTGTACAAGCCAGGACGGAGAAAATGGTCATTTTCATCCGTATTCATACACATACTTAGTAATCAAGAGGGCTCTCAAACTCAACTCAAATTGGAAACTTTCAATGCGTATGAATGATATTGTTGATATTTCTTCCATTTCAGTCATCAATTTCTCAAGCTCAACACAAATTTGAATGGCTTCGGCTCCACAGCAAAACCTGCCAGAGTTTCAATTTTTGTAACGGGATACTCTGGATCCGGCCCAATATTAAATCTTTGCAAAATGCTAGCAATAAAGAGGAAACTGGTATCTCTAGCCAATCCTTCACCAAGGCAGACTCGCCTTCCAGTACTAAATGCCATAAGAGCTTCATGATGAATCACTCGCGTTTTGTTCTCATTCAGAAACCTTTCCGGCTGAAATTCATTGGCATCTTCTCCCCAGATTTTTGGATCGTGATGAATTGTGTACAAGCCAGCCATAACTGTAACATCCTTTGGTAAATGGTACCCGTGAAACATTGTATCCACCAGCAGTCGATGTGGAAATCCCAATGGGGCAATACTAGAAAGTCTCAGCGTTTCTAGAATCACGGCTTCGGTGTAAGGAAGTCTGAAAAGTAATGCAAATGTAATAATTATTGTTCAATTTTATGAAACAGAAAAATGGAATTTTAACGCACGAAGGTTTATCCCGCAAGGATACTTGACAAGACGGGCCAATTACACGGTCCAATTCCTCTTGTGCATTCCGTTGTACGTTCTTATTTAAAATGAGGTATAAAGTGGCAAAGGATAGCGTAAAGGACGTTGATTCGGACCCTGCTAGGAATAAGTCACCAACAACTGCTTCTAAATTTTTTGCTGAATCATAAGAAACATATGGAAACCGAGTTAGAAACAACTATGAGAAGAATGCAGTGGGTTGGATTGCAAAGCTTACCTCCATTTTCTTTATAAAATGATGACGTGTGATCCGTAGTCTCTTGTATTTTTACAAGATAATTATCAATAAGCCCCCTGTAGAAAAAGAACATGAATAATTTTTTTTTGAAATTTTCACAAATACATTTTTATGCTATACTAGCAATAAAATCTTCACTGTGGATTATTTTGATTGAATTCATTGGAGTGATTCCGAACGGTTTTTTCCACCAGCCCCGAAAAGCTGTCGACAGCACTTGTACAACCTCTCCATCCAAAATAGTTAGGAGCTATGTGTCGTAAATATGGAGCAAAAAATAGTAGCGATGCCCTGTTGAGAGATCTACCACAAAAACAGAAAAAAATTTGGTATTTGATTTCAAAAAAGCTTGTGATGACAACGTTTGAGCTTTTAGGCTGCGTGTTTACTTCACCACACATTCTGCCTTTTCTAATACTTCTGGTTTAATCTCCGAATCCCATGTACAGCTATCCCCAGAGACTAATCTCCAAAGTACGTTCATCACGGGACTGCTGAATGATTTTATGCCTGGCATTGGTTTCCCAACTTGAAGTTCAAAATACTTCATCAAAGCGGTTGCTTCCACTAAAAGAAATCCTCCGCTTGAATTTTTCAGGGAACTAAATTCCCGCAGTTTTCTGACGGTAAATGTGCGCTGGCTTTCCCAAATTTGACCTTGAGCATTTGCAATCCTATTTCAATGCCCAAAGTAATAAGTCACAGGGTTGAAAGCTCGCCCGGTTGAGTTGATGCTGGAGAATAGCTCCTTGACTAATTTTGGATCATTTATGATGACGGTGCTGAAAAAGAGGGAATTTAACATGCTAAATGTTATATAACATTCGTATTCGTTAAAACTAATGTTTATTTAACAAAAATTTGAAGTACTCTTGAGTTCCTAGAGAGGTTCTACGATGACTGCACACTTTAATACAATTGACTATAATTTTAAACTAGAGCAATTAAAATAATATCCATTATAGCAGTTTTGTAGCAAATTTAATTAGCTACAATCCCTAGCAAGGAAAAAGCATATGAATTATTATTGACTTCGTGGCGGATCCTTTTCTGCCGGGTTCTCATGAGACGCTGCACAGAAGTCCAAAAACAAGTTCAAATGTGACAAGTTAATGACATGGTTGTTCTTCTCGAAAACGAGGTTTCAAATAAGACAAAATCAGCAGATAGGTAAAAAAACTGTAGAATCCGGTGAAGATAAAATGAAGGTCCAGAGTGGTCGTGCCCTAACATAATGTCGCCGAAATAGATCATAGCTGCAAATAATTGCATCAGCGCCAACCCTCATTTTCCAGCAAGCCAGCAGTGAAGAAACTCAAATTAAATTAGGACAGTTTGATTCATATTAAAGCTAAGAAACTGGGAATCCTACCATGGCAAAAGAAGAGTACTTCTAAGCTACCCACTTTGCAGAAGGAGCCGTAGGATAAACGTGTACCATTGTTGTGCAAAAAAGTGCTTAGAAAAATTGTCATCATTGACAATGAGACTTAAAATCTAAATGCAGCTATGTCCAAATTTAGAACATTTTGAAGCCCTTCATACCTTGGGGCACTATGACCTCAAAAGTTTACTTGGAGCAGTGGTTGAAGCCAATTCTGATTCCCCACCCACGGAGCACCGTTTATCGAAACAGTTTGTCTTGTGGCTTGCTTTGGCTTTGATTTTCTAGTAAAAGGAGGTACTGACATTTTTACGAGAATTTGTGACTTTGGTGGAGTAAAAGGAAAACCCGCCCAACGCACCCCACCTGCACCCAATCAAAAAAATCTGGGCACTGTGTAAAAGCCACTTTTTTTACACTGCCGGAAGAGCCCAGGATCGTTTACCAATTCTCTAATTGCTGGGAGAAAACATCATTTAAAGTTGCAAAGTCTTCCACCACGAACCTCATGAGATGCCTGAAGAAATTAATCAGCCACGAATTCAACCGCAGTCATAATGCTTGTTTCTTTGCTTGGTTTGTAGCTAATTAAATTTGCTACAAACTGCTATAATGGATATTATTTTAATTGCTCTATAGTCAATTGTATTTAAGTGTGCAGTCATCGTAGAACCTCTCTAATTATCTTAGCCGAAACAGTTGGGGTTAATCAAGAATCAGTATCAGTTACTACTTTTTCATGATTCAGCAACCTTCTCCATGGGTGTTCAACGATGACGAATTACGGGAAGAAACAATGGCGATGATGTCTCAAATGCCAATACAGATACATTCATATGAATTTCTGAAGATTTAATAAAATCTCTTTAAATTTTGAATACTTTTTACGGACGTTGTAGCTTACTTCCTCCAAAAAAGTACTCGTTTTCTTCACATTTGACGTTACAAAACTTGTAACATTTCCCAACACCCCAAGCTCAACGTTAACTTCGGTAGACAAAGACGCGCCAACCAAATTCATTTGAATTTTTTACAAAACTTTTGTTGTAATTGTTGCGTCATTTGGTTTCGATGTAGAGATTTGTTTTGTTGACGTGTTCACACGAGTTTTTCGAATTAGTTGATTGCTTGAAGAGTATTTAATATGTCATTACTTCAAATTACCAGTTTAATTGACGGTGTAAAGAAAATATCAATCATGGATGATGGTGGAGGTGTTATAAGTCCAAAAACAGTTGATGTTCAATTTGATCGTGTAATTTATCGAATGCTTCAAATTACAAGTTATAATAAGCCGATTTAAGTCAATGTTTTTAGTGATGCATAATTTTTGTTTGGTTTTGTAGGAGGGGAAACGTCTAATGAGTAGTGACGACCAGAAGAAGGCTCCCTTTCTGTCACCAGTTCTGGTTGAAGATGGTAAACCCAGCCTGGTGGTTGAAGGAGTGGATGACGCTTATCAAAATCGAATGTCCAGCTTGGGAAGTATGGGAGTGCCGCTGCTGCCGGGTTCTAGAATAATTGCTACCGCGATTCGGCGTCGTAGACAGGTAGGAAGTGGGCGCAATTTTGTAAGGAGTCAACGACGTCTCCAACAAAAGAAAAGGAAGAACTTGAATCACGCATCAAGTCTGATATGAAGGCGAAAAGCCAGCTCGATCGCAATATTACTAAGGCAGGTTTGATTGAAGACGCGAAGAGTACAACACCACCTCCCTCGTCGCCTTCAACATCGACTTTTGTTGAGAAATCATCATCTTCATCACCCTCAACGCTAAAGCGCAAAATAAGGGAGATAATTGCTGCTTCCCCAAAAAGTCCAACTCCAACGACGACTCCTGAGCGGAAATCAAAAGCGGATGGAGGCAGGAGTGATCGGTGGCTACGGTCCAAGTCAAGTCATGGTGAGATGGAGGTTTCGTTCGACCTTGATTTACTGACTCGGCGTCGACGAACACCAAAGGAGATGAAGAAATTGAGAGAAAGGTTGGGAAGTTCCGATAGCGACTCCAAGTCTTGCGATGTACAGACTCCGAAACCTGTGTCACCAGTACCACCATCACCTGTCGTAATGGATGTCGAAACTCCAGCTCCTCCTAAGGAATCTACTTATAATGAGATTTCAGTACCACAAGAATTCAACCAAGAGGCACTAGAATTAGCAGCTGAAGTGAAAAATGAAATTGAGGAGGACGACGAACCACTAGTAAACGCGTGCTCCACCAACGCGTGGCCTAAACATTTCCCATTTTCCCTTGACGTGAAACCTCTACCCGTTTCTGGTGAGGGTTTGACACCATCCAAGATACTTAAGTATTCGGCTACGTTTGACACTGACAGCAAGATTCGAAATCGAATTCGGGAGTTGAAATACGAAGGACTATGGTCTGCTACAAGACTTCCAAAGGTGTATGAGCTCCGAGGGTTAAGGATCACTGGGACTTTGTTCTTGAAGAGATGACTTGGTTGGCTGAAGATTTTATTAGTGAGAGAAGATGGAAGTTGTTCGCCGCACAGCAAGTAATTTTATTGAATAGTCAATTAATTATACATAAGGTTGGAAGAGGTTTAAAATTTAAAATATTTCAGATTGCAGAATCGGCCAAGAAGTTCCATATTCAGAAGAAACAGAAGAATAAGAAACAACAATCTTCTCCTATCAAACAAGAAATGGAATTTGGCATTGATATGGAATCATGCTCAATTGAAGATTTATTGACTTACTCCAAGAAAGGTGGAAGTCCTGACCAGAAATGGATGGGAAAATGTGAAGGTCAAGAAAGTGAGGCTGAAATGCCATTTTTTGTAAGCAATTAAATTATTTTTATTTAATTTATTACATTAGTTGAGAACTTTAATAATCACTTTTATTTTTTTAATTACTAGATTTTTAAGCCACCTACTCTACCTACAGACGGCAGCATTGAGCTGCATATGGACTTTACTCTTGGTTATCTGTACAACTACATCACCATGTGCGAGTCAGAATTGCCCCAGTGTACGTCCCTAAGAAAGCAATTAACGCTAATTGTGACCCAAACAACTGTGAAACTACATTGCATCAATTGCCTGTCCGCGGTTCCTATTCGCTGAGGCTACTCCATGGATGTTGGAGTTGCGCAAACGATTGCTTGCCCAGAGAGCTAGTCGTCACTTGCACCATGGAAAGCCGGGACACTTCCTCTCTCGCTTGTGAAATCTTCCTCTGTGCCACTTCAGCCGCAGCG